>JAVCKT010095960.1:0-13945 GCA_032273925.1 Rhynchotus rufescens
AGAACCCGCTTGGTAGCAGTGCCCCTTCTGTGTCCCCCCTGTGCTGTGGTTCAGCCCAGAGAATGGGCAGAGCCCACCAAGCGAGACAGCAGGCACTACCCCCGGTCAGCTTTAGTATTTCATGGGGCAAGTCCATAGGGTTGCCATAACAAGCCCCCAGCTCAGGTCACCGTTGCAGTAGTCCCTTGCAAAAACGGAGGCTACAGGGAATGAATGGCCACAGTTGCTTTTCCTTGAAAGCAAGGCTACATCTAGAAGGAGCTCTTAGTTCACTCCGACGGAGTGTCGTTATTCCGAGGGCTGAGGTTGTGGGGCTGCTGATTCAGTTACAAACTTAATAAAAAGACTTCGATACTGTGAGCTGAGCGAAGAGCAGCCCTGTGTGTTGTCCAGCTGTGCTGTGTGTTTCAGTAAAGGACAAGGGAAGTGAATGTGACCCAGCTCCAGGATAGTTTAATAGGCATCAGTTAACCCTAGAAGACGAAGACAGTTTCCCATTCTCTTTTGGCTCCATTTCGCCAAACTCTGAGAAGTCCTTTGAGGACAAAATCACTTTTACCACCTGAAAAAAAAAAGTTATATTCAATTCACTTATTTTTGCAGTGGCCTTTTTCTTTCTTTCTTTTTTTTTTTTTTTTTTTTCTTCTATTATTCAGCTGCTGCTGTTCTCTCTCAGGAATATAGCCAGGCGTGAGCCTGGGAGGCTTCTTGCTGGGTGCAAGATATGTCGAGCCTTGTGTTTTTCCCAGCAAAATAACCTTCCTAGTGCACCAAGTCAAAACAAGGTTTCTGTTTGAGCCCGTGACTAGTTAGCCCCAAGCAAACTTGTCTCCAAAGAGCTGCCCAGAGTATTTGCAAAGATAAGCGGTGCTGGCCGTGATGCAAAGCGGAGTGCCAGATTTGGGAATTCCCAGCTGCAGCTCTGGGAACAGCCCTGCAGAGCATTCCCTCAGAGGCAGAACTTAGTGTCCCTGCCTTGGAAGTGCTCAAAGGTAAGTTGCAAAAACAAAAATACTACCTACCTTGTTTTGAATCTGTCAGGAAGGCAGGCAGGTACCTGCTGGCAGGGAGACCTTTCCTCTCTCTAAGTTCCTAACAGATCAAAGCCAACTTGAAGCCTGTGGACAAGGTGAGGGGAACAATATAGGTTTAAATGCAAAGGCAAAAGTATTAATGGAGGCAAAGCTTCTATTTCTTTATTTCTTACTATTACGCTATAAGGGTCAGTATGGGAAATCGATGCTAAATTCATACCTGTCTCCTGAGAGCACCTGAGAGTGACCGCAATAGTTGGATGAAGGGGAACAGTTTGCTTAGAGCATTCAGCCACTTACTCCTCAGAATTGTCTGGGAAACTGTGGAAAGTTCCTTCCTGTGCAGGAAATGTAAGATGCCAGGAAGGAAACTGGCTAAGCAGAGCAGAGGAAGGCTTAGAGTCCCATTGTATGTTATAAAGCTCGTAATGATATATGTGTGTTTAACTAATGGATTGTCCTCTGAATACAACATTTATCCAGAACATCTGACCGTTCCAGCAGCCTGGAACACTCCACGCTGCTCCCATGAATGGAAGCCCTCAGCAGTAGCCTGATGTGTGTCTGTGCTCCTCCTTTCTTTAAGTAAATTGCCTCATATTGGGGAAGTCAGGTGCTTTATGGCCCAGTGTGACAGCACTGCTTGGAAGTACTTGAGCTACAGTGCCTGCAATCTTGGAGCCTTTTGCAGTGCTTTGCTTGCTGTTTTCCTCGTAGGAGTCGGTGAATATGTACCCGTTTCAGATGCACAGCATCGCGCTGGCCACGTTTGCCTCTCTGATCGGCCCGTTTGGAGGATTCTTCGCAAGTGGGTTTAAAAGAGCTTTCAAAATCAAGGTGAGTGCTCCCTCCCGGGAGCTGCTTTTGTTTTGCCTGTCCTCTTGGAGCTCTTTAGGGGGGTGAGCTCATTGATTGCAGTGATACTGCAGTGACAGTCTTCCTAGTAAGATATGTTGAAGCTGTTTATTAGCTCGAGTAGCCGGGCTTTGTATTATCAGCTGTCTCTGTGCATTATTCTTAAAACTCTGTAATCAACACGGGACTCAGTGTTGGCAACTTAGGACTTTATTTTCCTGTTTTCATTGAGACTTACTCTTCCACATCATGTCTCCAAGGTGGTTTAGGCAAACAAGACGGGATATTGCTCAAGTATTTTTAAGATGACCAGTGACCTGTAGCCCCCTGGCAGTCGCCTACTTTAGTTTCCCCTCAAGCGCTGGCTGAGTGGCTTGTGTCAACAGTGTCGGTGTCGCACGCGGATGGGGGCGCGTCGGGCTCACCGGGGCACGAGACGTCCGCCCGCCTCGCTGCGGTGCCTGTCCCGTTGCTGACTGCTCTTGCTCCCCGCGTGCCCCACTTTGGCACGTGCTTGGCACGGAGGCCTGTACACGCCCAGGGAGGGCTTTGGGAGGAGGAAGGGTGCTGCTGACACCTGCAGCAGTTGGCACCAGTGCAGGGCTTGCCAGCAGTGCAGGAAACATCCTCCTCGTGTGACCACAGGTAGGAGGCTCCTGAGACAGAGTCCACAATCCAACAGGGATGAGCTAAAGGATACATAATGCTGGGTTTGTTGACAGAGCTACGTCAAGGGCATCTTGGGGACCATAAAAAGCATCTTCTGAGCCTTGTTTGCGTCAGAAGTTTTTTGAAGTGATAAATGTCTTTTCCCTACCTCATTTTGATTAAGTGTATTTATATTGCATGCGTGTTTCATGCTTTTGAATGATGTTTGCCAGGAGGTCAATAAAAGCAGGCGGGTGAATTGGCGACACCCTTTTCCAAGAGAGTGTTAAACAGCAAAAGGACTTCTCAGGTTGCCACTTCCCTTGCAAATACGTGTTTGCTGGGATAACCCTGCCGCAGCCGCCACCAAAGACCACCGAGCAGTAGAGGTGGTTGGTGCTGCTTGGGCACGAAAGGAGCAGCCCCAGAGGCGGTTGGCTGGCTCCTGTGCACACACACAGAGACCAGTCCTGGCGAGGCCGCCCTCAGAGCTGCTGCTGCCACCTGTGGGGACACCGGCCGGGTCGCTCCATCCTGGAGCTTCTTCCGAGCCCCGTCCCTGCAGCTGCAGCCTCCGAGGCGGAGGCTTCTCGCCGGGAAGCGGCGCCTGCGCCGGGGCCTCCCCTGCGGCTGCTGCTGCTCTCGCGGCGCCGCTTCCTTCATGCGGGTCCCGGGCGGCGCTAACCGTGACTTTCCTTTTCCCCCTGGAAAGGATTTTGCCGACACGATCCCTGGGCATGGCGGGATAATGGATCGCTTCGACTGCCAGTACCTCATGGCCACCTTTGTTCACGTCTACATCACCAGCTTCATACGGTTCGTACGGGCCTTTTGCGATCCCGGCTACCCAACCCTTCCTGGGGGCTCTCTCAAACTTCTGCACATGTCCTGTTCTGTACCACTCACCTAGCAAAGCTTGTTTCTAAGAGCTGATTTACAGAGCTATTAATTGCCTTTCTATTAAAGGCACAATGACTAAAGAGAGGACACAGCTTGTTGAAAATACTGCTCATCTTCCCTGGACCACACCAACTTTTAAGAAGAAATTCTGTGAAATTCGTATTTGGGGAAATCATTGGAATGATAGTTGTGTTATAGTTATATATATAGTTATAGTTATAACTATATATATATAGTTATAGTGTGGTCACTGGAGTTCCTTGGGGCAGGCAGTATCAGAATTCATAAATGCCCTTAATTTTCATAAATGCACATGGGTAAATAATTATTAGCTACTGAACTGGCTACAGATTCTTTGCTTCATATTCAGCCCAACTTAAAAGCTTCATCTACATGTGTGCATGTGACTGATTGAATGTAATGGCTAACTGAAAGTCAAGCTGAAAATTTTGTTATTTAGAAAAACGTGGTTAAATTGCTGGGTTTCTTACCCAACCTGGCAAACTTGATGTTTATTTTGGCAATCCACAGCTTATCCTGCAACAGGTATTTAAAATCAATCTTTTTATGAATGATGTGACTTCAGTGGCAAAGAATGAACCAGTGAGTCTTCTGTTTGTCCTAAAGTGTCTCCACAGGCAGTGAACACGGGAGGAGCTTCCCAGGTTATGTCCACGTTCAGCTGGGGAGAATGTTTTCACAGCTAAAACCACGTGGGCATCTTGGGGGGATTCTTAGACTAAGCAAAGCTCAATTTTAGGGCCCCCCAAAAAGCGAAGAAAGCGTTTGGGCAGCAAGAGAAAAAATAAGAGCTCTCTCAAACCTTCTTTAGAACCGTTACTGATGGAGCTGTTTTCTTCTTTGTTATTGATAGGGGTCCAAATCCCAGCAAACTGCTGAAGCAGCTACTGATCCTTCAGCCCGAGCAGCAGTTAGATGTCTACAAGACTCTGAAATCTCATCTGCTTGAAAAAGGGATCCTGCAGCCCTCTCTGAGAGGATAAGTGCTGGGAATGGAGGGCTGGCCGAAAGCGCCGTTGGGGAGCAGCGGGTGGGAGCGGGGGGACCGCGCGGCGGCGAGGACGCGAGGAGCCGCTCGTGGGACTCGGTGCTTCCGTCTCGCCGTCAGCGCCAGAGCCGTGACTTCCCTCTGGAAGAGCTCGGCAGCTCTGGCGCTCCTCACGCAGCCAGAAGGCCCGCACAACAACCGCACGTTTGCAGCGTGCTCCAAGAAATGCAGCGAGGGGCACCGGTCTGCCTTCAGCGCCCAGCTTGACAGGCTTCGTTTTAAAACAAGCAAGAAAGCAAAACCACCATTTGTTTTAAATTGTCCAGGATTAGAACTCCTAACGTGTGGAAACAGTAAGACTGTACTGTCACGCAGATATTTATAGAACCAATTTTGATGAAATTTCCTCGATTCAGGTTTGGTTTCAATGAGTTCTCTCCTAGCAATGCTTGTTTAAAGTGCCCACTGAAGTATGCCATATTATTTGACAGAAAATATTTTTTTTGCCTGCTCGAAGCAGTACTTACAGCTCGGCAGAGCCTGACTTAGAGTATTTACTCATTTACCAGGCAGGTTTAAACTCAGCTCAGTTTTTAATTAAATGGCTTTTCTTATGAAACCGTTTCATGCTTCCAAGGGAGCCGTGCCCTCACACCTGAGCTGCCTGGGCGGTGGAGCTGCTCTTTTCTGCTGCATGTTGTGGGTGTTGAGCAAGTGTGTCCACGAGTGAAGATCACCCGACGAGACGGGGGTCACCAGACACCTCTCCCACCCAGGGAACTCCGTTGGGGTTCCTGGTTTCTGTGGCGGCCCCGATTCAAGCCGGGGTCCTCCTGCCTCTTCCCCAGCGTGCTGGAAAGGGGGTATTTTTCAAAGCACTTTGAAGAGCTGGGGTAAAAGTGAGGGTTAAGTGCTGTTCTGTTAACCTGTTATCCGCTGAAGGGGGCAGATGTTGACGTGAGGAGTGTGCACGGTGCAGGAAGGGCTGCCCGGCTCTTGGGAGCGTTGCCATTTATTCAGCAATGCGGGAGCCTCGAGCAAGCCGGGGCAGCTCTGTGGGCGCGGGAAGGAGGAGTCTGTGGGGAAGCAGCTATTCTGTAGGCTTCGTGGAACAAATGAGAGGAAAATCGATGTTCTTTAGTTCTCCAACATAGCTGTTTTCTAACTTCTTTTCATCATGTGACATACCTTAATGCAAATTAAAATACAGGCTTTCCTTTTGAGATCATGAAAATTCCTTTTATGAACAAGAAGCACAAATGTCAAAGTTTTGTTTTGGTGTGCTGTAAAGTGGTAACAATTTAATTTCTCCAATCTACTGTAAGTTTCCTTACAACTAACATATCAGCGCTGCATATGTTTGTGTGGGGAAGGGGTGTGTGTGTATATATATAGAGATATATATATATATAAAAAATAATGCTTATATATATGTTAAAGGTGAAAGTCTTAACGGTTGGTGGTACATGAAGGGAGGGAAGAACATGGAGAAAATCCCAGGAGGGGCAGTGGGGGCAGCGATGCTGCAAAAAGCAGGAAGGGGAACAGGGAGCAGAAGGGGAACAGAGAGGCATCACACTAAATATGGGGAGAAAAAAAGGAGAAAAGGTTCTGGTTACGTGCAGGGCTTCCCTAGGCATTTACACTTAAGCAAACCAACCAAAATGAAGCTGGGCGCACTTTTATCCTGTGTGTAAAAAAAAATTATATATAATATAAATAGGTAATTGTTACTTCTAAAACTTGAACTTTTTAGTGTAATTTTATAGCATGTATAATAAGGAGGAGAAAATATATTTTAGCATTTAATACAACGGAGCATTTGGGTTTAATTGCTATCTATTTGCACAGTAAATGGGAGAAATGAAAGGTTCTACCGGTCAAAGTTAGAAATTAATTTAAAAAAAAAAAGATCACTTTTGAAGCCATTAAGCTTTTTTCTTTTTTTTTTCCCCTTGAAAGAGCCATAGGTTCCTGCTGAGCTAGGTTTAGGTGTAAATAAAAGCAGGGTTTACTCACTGTGAGGTGACAATTGCTCTTGCTTCCTATGAATGGATTTGCCACTCGCTACTTGTCTAGCTCATACAGACAACAGGAGCAACGGGAAAGTTGAACTTTTACAACCAGGGCTGCTCTTCACTTGCACTTTTGTTCCAAGTTGCTGTACCTGCCTGTTGAGCAAAATATGTATATTCTGTAAATACTGTAAATGCTCTTAGTATATAATATCTGTTTTAGTTTGATGGTTTCAATCTTTCATTGAAGCAAGCATTGTGAAAATAAAACAGGGAAAGAAAATCCTCTTGTCTTGGGCTTCGTTGTGTTTATTCCCTATAGCACGTCGTGTGGGTGGGGAATTCCTAGCACAAACCTGTAGGCTTGTGTTGCTCCCCGTTGCGTTTAGTTGGTGCTTCCGCCGTTGGGACAGGTTGTACCCTCGGGACACCCACGCACGTGTCAGGTGTCTCCCAGTTTCGCTGGTGTCTGCCCAACGCCCCCTTCTCCCCAGGGAATAGCCCTGGCCGTGGCCGGGACACGGGGCAACTCCTCTGGCCGCGGGGCACAGAGGGAGGCTGCCTGCAACCCCCCCTCCTCGTCGAGGGCAATTAGGTGATGAGATTTCCCCTCTACCCAGCTAATGCTTGGGGCTGTCGCAAAGAAACAGGCGGGTTTTGTCTACACAGACCCAAAGCTGCCCAGCCTTATGATGCCCAGCCCCTTGGTGCGGCCTCTTACTGGCACCTAGCAAAGGTGCTGAAGTTCCCCCTTTTGGCAAAGAATTCCTCCCATGCGGAATGGGAATTCAGTTGTGTGCTTTACAAGCTCAAGCTGTGAAGCTTTCCCTGCTAAGGGAGCAACAGCCTTCTGGCAGACCGTCAAACAGGCTGCGGTTCAGGTGACTGCCACCAGGAGACCTGCCGCCCGTTGCAGCTCCCGTCACCGTTAGTTCAGCGCCTGGTTCCCAGGCTGAATTGAGAATCTCGCTGCTTGCTGCCCAAGCCACAGTGACACCTTCCGATCTCCAAAGGAACCGAAGGGCGAGAGGGACTCACATCACTGGAATGCAGTTAGCGTTTTAACAGGCACAGGCTTCTCCTCCACACACGAGTGCGAAATGCCAATGTAATCTGAGTGAGATAAAGCTGTAAAACATTAGCCCGCCTTAATTGCCACCCTTGTATGTGCTCAGGATATTCTGCAAGTCATCTGAAATGCAGGATGGTCTTGGTTTCTCGCCTGCCTTTTTGCAGCACGCTCTGCCCGGGCTGCCGTGAGCACCCGCCGCCCAAAGGCAGCAGCGAAACTGCTGCAAATCGCTGCTTGGGTTGGCACTGAAGCCAGTACCTTTGCAGAGGTGCTGAGGGCCCTCAGGGTGGGCGGCTGCTGGCGTCTCGGAGGCGCCTCAAGCTCCTCCATGAGCAAAGGCCGGCCGCTCTCGGAGCAGGAGGGGATGTTCTCGCGCCTGCCGCGAGGCGCCCGCTCTTTCTTTGATCGCAGGAAACTCGGTCCTTATGCTATCGGGCCAGAACCGCGCACACCCCCAAGGAAAACACGGCGAGAGCCGCAGCTGCCGAGCCGGGCTGGCAGTAACTGCCCGGTTAATCATGGGGCCGGCGGGGTGTGTGTGTGCTTCACGGGCGTGCGCGGCTCAGCGGAACTTGAACCTTACTCCTGCCCTGAGCGCGCATTGGCCCCGACACGCGGGGTGTCAGCAGCCAGGACAGCAGTCAGGCTCTCAGCTCCGGCTCCACCGGAGCACCTTCCGGACAGGTGGCAGACGGCCCCATCCCGCAGCCGGCAGACTTGCGGGCAGTGAACCTGCACTCGCTTTGAGGAAGAAAATTCATACTAAAAAAGTAAAATAATGCTGCCATTGAATCTCTTGGCTTCGATGGCGGGGGGGTACCCTTTTCTTGCTGTGCCCCTTGGAGCTAAGCTTGCCCCCTTACACACACATTCACACTTGCACTAACGTTGCTTTGCTCCCACATTGTGCCCTGACTTACACCTGAGCCAAACGGGCATCGGAAAACCAGAGGGGGAGCAACCACGTGCCTCTCCACCCGTGTCACCAGTTCCCTGCAGCAGCAGGGGTTTGCAGCAGCACTTGCCCCTCTGCGCTGGATCACTGGAAGAATTGGAGCTTTCTTCTGTAAACCTGGCTGGCAACACAAACAAAAAATGTTTGGGAAGTAGTAGAGAAGTTCCACAATTTAAACAACAAGTGAGTGTCCCTTGAGAGCAGTTTTCCCAGGTGAGCCCAACCGCAGTGTCCGTGGCCAACAGAGTCTTTGTGACACATTTGTCTCTGTTTAGCCTTGAGAAGACTGAAAGGGGATCTGATCAATATGTGCAGATACCTGAGGGGAGAATGTGGGGAGGAAGGGGCCAAGCTCTTCTCAGTGGTGGCCAGTGCCAGGACAAGGGGCAATGGGCACAAGTTGAAACCTAGGCAGTTCCAGCTCCATGTGGGGAAGAACTTCTTCCCTGTGAAGATGCCAGAGCCCTGGCACAGGCTGCCCAGGGAGGCTGTGGAGTCTCTGTCTGTGGAGGTCCTCAAAACCTGCCTGAATGCTGCCCTGTGCCCCGTGCTCTGGGTGTCCCTGCTGGAGCAGCGGGGTTGGACTAGATGATCTTGAGAGGTCCCTTCCAACCTTAACCACTCCATGACTGTTTCCCTTTCTGATGTGGTTTTTAACCAAAGCAGCCCCTGGAATCCAAAGAAAGAGGCTGTGCTTTCCCCCAGCCACACTCTGCAGCGCCTCTGTGGAGGCAGCAGGACCCGAGCTCCCCTGCAGGCTCTGGGTAGGCTTCCAAGCAGGGCCGGATGCCCCTAGGGACCCCTGCATTTGCAGCCAGGCAGCTCCTCCCCAAACCTCACCCACCTGCGCAGCATCGACACTCCGGGCCCCACAGCTCTGGCTGCCTTCAGTCTCCCCAGGCAAGAAGCCAAGATTCGCACTGGGCAGAAGTGTCTGGAGGACGGAAGGCAAAATAACCCTCCTGCGCAGCCCGAGGGCTCCCTCGTCTGCTTTCAAGCTGGGTGCTGCAAGGGAAACCCAGCCCAACCCTGCAGTGATGAGAGGGGCTTGAAACCCGCAGCCCGGGAGGGGATGCCCGGGTCGCGCCAGCGAGCTCACCAGAGAAGCCTCAAAGGGAAGATGCAAGAGAGAAATGTGTAAAGGGCCATTGCAAAGAGGATGGTTGTAATGGGGGGGTTCCCTATAGCTGAGAAGGGATGCAATTAGATAGGACAAACATTAAAAAAAAAAAAAAAAAAAAAAGCACAAAAATTAGATGGGACAACTCAGTGAAAAGAGTAACTTGGCTGCAGTGTGAACAAGTAGCAGTGAAATGAGGGCCTGGATGTGGCTTTGGTGGGGGAAGCTGCCGCAGGAAGGCAAGAGCTGTGCAGGGAACCTTGCTCACTAACATAAGCCCAGCACTTCGGCCTCCCCCGTGCGCGGGTTTCAGAGGGCACCTGCTCAAACACCCGCCCTCGCTCACACAGAGAGATTCGCTCTGTGCACCCTGCATTCTTGTGCTCTGGAAAGGGCTTAGTGGACTCAAATGGGATTAAATGCAGAGGCTGCTAATGTGAGTTTGAACCTGCTGCACAAGAGCCGCTGGAGACTCTGCCAGGCAAGAGCCCGAGCAGCTGGTCGGTGTTAGGGAACACTGGGGAAAATCCACTGTATTTTATAAAACTCCACAGAGAGCTTCACCTTCCAGGCGGGCACAAGGGCCAGGGACATGGAAGTGCTAATTGAGCCTGTGGTAGCCTCCATCATGGGGAAAAGGTTAAAAGAAAGCAGTACAATCATCTTAAAGACAGGGAAGCAGTGAAGATGTGAAGTGTTCTGGTATCTGTTACCCCAGTGAGTTGCCTGCTGATGCCAGCAGTAGCAGATGAACCAACACCAGGTACTCCAGCTCACTTGGTGCTGGTCGCTGCGAATGCCGTGTTTGCATCTTACCTTAAAGTGCGATTTTATCCAACATATCCTTGCTGGTATATTAATAAAGGTCTAGAATTTAATTGCAATTAAATTCTATTAATTTAAGGATGAAATTAATTCGTAAATTCTATTAAAATAAAAGTTATTTGCAACCGAACTCCTGGAACTGTCTGTTCTTGGGGGCAGTCCCTAACTTCAGGAAAAAAGAAAAAAAAAGCTGTGCCATTAAAACACACATTGTGGTAGAAAACCCCATTCAGCAGTACAAAGTAACCCACTGCACTGGGGTTACAGGGGATTCTGCAATGTTAGTGCTGGGCTCTGTGTCCGTGCTAGTCGTGCCTGCAAAGAGCTGATGCTGACAGTTTGGGTGTTAGCAGATCTCATGCTCTCCCATTCTCTCTCTCCCTCACGCCCTTCATCCACACAAAAACTGAAGACTCTCAGTGCAAACCAAGGATCTCAACTTTAGCTGCCAGTGCTGTGTGTGTTGACCGGGACTGACCTGCTCTCCGTGCAGCTTCCTTTCTATACCCAGACCCAAATAAAACAAGGTTTCTGACAGATTTCTGCCATTGCTTTTTGTGTTGCCCATGAGTTGCCGGCCTTGCGTAAGCCACGGGGAGCGAGACACTTCCTTTGGGTTTGGAGAGGCAAACGCTCCTAAAAGGCCTTCCCGAGAAGCCGTACACGCTGTCCGTGCTGTGCTTCACTGGCACTGGGAGCTGCTCGTCGCACTGCTAGGTGCTTGAGGTGGCTCCCTCGCAATCCCGAGCAGCAAAAAGCTTCATGGAGCACGAGCTTGTAGAGAATTCCCCATTGCGAGGCCGTTTCCAAACTGCCTTTGAAGAGATGAAGCACGGCCAGAAGCCAGAGCCATCCAGACCCAAGGAGCCGCCCAAGGCTAAGGACGTTCCAGGCACAAACATTCGGCCGCTGTCCACCGAGGCCTGCGTGCAGCTCGCTGTGTGACCGCAGGCTGCCGCACGCGGGACAAGGCGGCGCTTTAGGCTCGACCCAGCCTGCGCCGCAGCGGAGTGACTAAAGCGGGAGAGCCAGGGGCACTGGAACAAGCGGCTTCGAGAGCCCCGATGTTTTCACAATGTGGAGCTGGGCCCTTGAACCTACTTGAAAGTCAACCTTATGATGGTATTTTACTCTACTTCTAATAATGTGTGTTCAACCATCTCTATTCAGAAGGTTTTTTTTTTTTTTTTTTTAATAAAACCTTTCATCGGCTCAGTTACAGTGCCAGGTACCACTTTATGCAAATGCATGCAAATTTTATGCAAATATATGCAAATTTTCTCTACCCACTATGACCTGGGCCAGGTGTATACACTAATAAGCTTGTATTATTTTATTCTAGCACTCAGTTTTTTTGACATTGGGTGTTTGATCAGGGGAATTAGGATTTCCTGATGTGGACAATTAGCCTCCTCACTGCTTGAGCCACCTGTTGTGCATTTTCCTTGATTGAGAGTACATTTTTTGATTGAGAGTGCATTTTTTTTTTCCTGATTGCTTCCCCCACAACACCTGGGCCTGCTGAGCTGCAGCCCTGGGGTCACATGCAGCAAATCAGAATCGATAAGTGGGCTGCCCGAGGAGGCTCTTCGTGGCAGAGCTGTGAGTTACCTGGGCTGTTTGGCTTTCATTCAGTCGTGATCCTTGGACCCTCTGGAGCCTCCACCCTGCTTGCTCCCCACCCTTTGCTCCTCAGGACCTCCAGCATTTGCTCCACAGAGACCAGTTTTCCTGGAGCGAGGACGTGGCTCTGCAGTGGGGCCTCCTTGGGAAGCTCCCAAGGGGGCGGCCAGGAGCAGCACGGTGGCCATGTGGCTAGGTGAGAGGGGTGGTCAAAGCTCTGCTCCTGCACAGACTTCTCATTTTTCCGCAGGGCTGGCTATCCACTGGTATGCAGGAGGTTCAGGATAACTGAGCCATTGAGTCGTTTTGGAAATGCTCGGAAGAATTGGGTGCTTCACTTCTTAAACCAGTGGCTGAAAACTTCGATGCTTATTGTTAAATCCTAAATACAAGGAATGCCTCTCACTGAAGTAAGCGGAGGTGAGGATTTTGTTTTGGCTTCCAAGCTGATGTCCATCCTAAAGTCTTCTAATACTAAATATATTTTCAAAAGTGGAATGTGAGTATTGACCTTCCTCTGCTCTGTTGTGAATTATTGGGAAGCCACAGAAGAACCAATATGAATTCCCACTGCACATTTACAAACATCTGTGAGGCCAAGAAACAGCTCTTCTCTCTGTAACAAAGTCTAGGAGACTGATGTTCATAGGAGCCCTTCAATCCAAGAATATATTTAGGATGGTGGGGTACAAACCTCTGCTGTGCTAAAAATCAATGAAAGATCCTTTATTAATTTTTATTAATCACTGTGGAACCTTTATTAATCACTGTGGAACCCAGTAGGTAACTGCTTTTGCTGCAGTGGTACCTGAAATGGCACAAGGCAGTAGGTATGAACACATTTCATCCTGCTATAAACCGAGGATGATGCTCTCCAAGCCTCTGGCTAGGAGAGAATGTGGTGCTTTTCTTCTTGGTTCTTCTAAAAAATCTTCTAGGTTAACAGTTTTATCTCTTTAGATATAAAATTAACACATGGTTTCCTATTGGCTTTTGGACAGAAGCCATAAGATAGAGGAAGAAAAATACTTGGTTATAAACACTTTTTCTGTGAAGGTTCTTGCATTGTGGGCCTGCTGGTTTAGTGCAGATGCAATTACCTCCAACCAGAAGATTACAAGTTGTAACTCTCTAGGATGAAGCTATAAATGCCTTTTTATTTACAGTGTGTAGAAATTCCCATCCTACAAAAGTTGAGAAGAAAGCATTTGTCTAACGTAGACAGGGTCCTTCTGTGCACTCCAGAGCGACCTGAACGCGTGTAGAGGTTGGGCATGCCCTTATCACAAGAGTGATTTATAGTGGCACAATAATGGTAACTTCAGGCAAGCTCTGCTGGTTGATACCTGTTTGGTTTGGTGGATGCTCCAGGTGAAGAAAAATCCCTGTTGTTTCAGTGCTCCAGGCTACAAACTCCTTTGCAAAACCCACTGAACTGAGAGCTGCTTTATCCCTTTTGTACCTGCCTCCTCCTCCTTTCTCTTTTGAGAGGCTCTTAAGGAAAAAAATCTCTATGTAGCGTGGCTGAGTGTGTGCTCACGTGGCCAAGGGTGGCCGTGGGGGGCTGTGTGCGTGTGGCAGTGACTCTGTTTGTCATGTTTGCAATGTTTGGCAATGGCTGTGTGTGTTTAGGAGGGTGGCTGTGAGTGTGTGGGGTGCCAGGGTATGTTTGAAGGGTGTCTGTGTGTGTGTTGGTTTGGGGGGTAAATGGATGTGCATGGTGGGGTGGTTGTGTATGTTTGGAAGGTGGCAGTGGCTGTGTGGGTAGGTGTGTGGGGGGGAGATTTGGGGGTGGCTGGGTGTGGGGGGGCGGTTGGGAGGTGGTTCTGTATGTGGGAGCGGTTTGGAGGGTGGCTCTGTGTGTGTGCGTGTGTGTGTGTGTGTGAGGG
>JAVCKT010095962.1:0-13945 GCA_032273925.1 Rhynchotus rufescens
AAAATTACACATTTTCAGGGAGGTATGCAATGGATGGCTTGGGAAATGACTGTTTTTTGGGGGGTGAGGGAAGGCAAGAGTGAATGAACCAAGTCAGCTATTGGAGCCTGTTTTGTGGAGAAAGTCCTCACTCTTTACAAGGCAGTAATTCCTGTCTAAGATCATTTTTCTGCTCTTGAGGGATGATAAGTAGAATGGCAACAAAAGATCCTTGCAGCATCTCTTATCTGATTAAATTTTAGTCAAGGAACTTTTTTCTGCCCATATCCTGTCTTGCCTGGTGCTCATAAAATGAAAAGAATACAGTAATTCATCCAGACTCGATTCCTCTTAATAGACTACATTGTATTAGAGGGTCTAATAAGTGCTGGGGGCTCTTCTACATCATTCATCAGTATGCTTATGGACTGTATTTTGCTCTTGCCTTTCTCCAGAGTATCTGTAGAAGTATGGACGTGCAATCTGTGTTCACCATTAAACTGGATACTGTAGGTTTTACCGCTTCGCTTGGGATTGCCCAAGTACAGGCTATATAAACACACTTGAACCAGCAAGAGTTAGATATCTATATCTAAACTTAACTCTGTCGCTAGAGTTCATACATAATGATGGATGCTGAGAGCAGGAATATGGATTGACTGAGATTAAGTTGTGCCCTGACTGAAGGAGGGATATGGATACAGTGCGAGGAAGATGTCCATTTTGCACAAATGTTTGTACTTTTTATTTGTATTGGGATCAGCTGCTTCTGCTCAGCTTATTGGGAGAAACAGAGATTTGGAACTATGTCAAACACAGAATTATGGGCATCTCTGTCATATCTAGTGGGTCTCAGAACCCACTGTTCTCCTCAGAACCCACTGTTCTCCTCAGAACAGTGATCAGTTCATCTCTTTGATGCTTGGCATCCCTTGTCAGCTGAGCCTCCTACAGCATGTGTGCCTGTATGCAAGGAAAATCATCTGAAAATTCCTAACACTTGCGCAGGACAGTTTTCCTTCTGCTGTATTCCACTTGTCTCTGCTGTTCTTGAGGCAGTAATGGCCCAAACCTGTGGTGATGGGAAAGTGTCTGTGGTACCTTGTCGCTTCCACCTCTCTGCTCATCCCTCCAAAGGCTTCCAGCCATGATCAAGAAACGCTCAAAACCTTGTGCAAACTTGCAGAGCACAACCAAGTCCTTACTCCTCTGCAGTGAGTGAGCAAGTCCCATAGGAAACGTGCTGCAATCCCCATTCCTGGCAAGCGTGGCACTAAGGAGCTTTTCAGGAGGGGTCGGCAGTGGCTGTGGTGTTTCTGCAGTCAAGGCTCGTAGCAGGCTCCATTCCCGGCCGGAGAGATGGAAAGCACCCCGGGTGGGGAGCACGGAGCGTGCCCTTCGGAGCTGCTAGTTCTCCACGCGAAGCAGTGTTAACAGAAATTGAAATTTATAAAACCCTATTACACAATTATTTAAGTGTTTATTAGTCTCTCCTGTTTCTGCCTCTTTCACGAGTTGATTCAGTCCTTGTTCTGCCTGGATTCCTGGGAAAGCAGATGACCGCTGCTGTCTGTAATAACTCTGGAAGCTGTAATAGGAGCAATGGCAGTTTAGCAATTGTTAACTACATACTTTATTGAATTTGTTATAGCTGTGCAATTAAGCTCAGAATAGGAAGCTATTGTGTTTATTAAATCTGCTGAACCAAAGCAAATGCATCCATACCTGGTCTGACAAACTTATATTCCACTAAAGTTAATTAAAGAAAAGAATTCCTTCTCACTTAAATATTTTCTTGCCTTGTGCCTTAAAAACAGGTAATTTTAAATTTAATTGGATTGTTAACTACTTCTAATGGAGAGTAGTTCTGCCAGCAGGGGTTTCCCAAGCACATGGGGTCTTTGTGGCATCTACTGGACCTCGTGCAGCTTAAGCAGGATCAAGACTGGGGTGCATGGCCAGGCAAAGAGCGGGAGAGATCTTGAGGTGCAGCTTAGGCAGCAAGAGAGAGATGAGTCCTTTAATGTCAGCAGGTAAGATCTGGAGAAGTCCTTGGGTCTTGGCTTAGCTGAATTTGATGCAACTTGTCCTCAGTGGCCTGAGAATTGTTGCAGCTGGTCCTTGTCTTGACCACAGGGGACTATGGTCTCTACTCAGTTCAACTGGGTCATCACTTTTTGGCAGCAAATGTCTTAAATGAACCCTTTTTTTCAGGATGGTTAGAGTATAGGTATACTTGTGCTGAGGATGAAGCCGAGTTTCTGTGTTCAGCAGATTCTGGAAGCTCCTTTAATTCTTTATAGCTAGAGATGAGGTTTGCTATGGCTGTTGTAAGGTAGAAGCAACAGGGTGGGAGGCTTTTGTGGGGCTCTAGAATCATCTAATCAGATTGGGGACCAAAGACTGGACAAGCTGAGCAAGCATCTGAATGTCAGAAGCAAAATGTTCATTTAATCTTCAAAGTATTCTCTTAAAGGTAGAATTTTAGGTGAAAACTATCAACATTTTTCAAGGGAATTTTCAATTTTTTTCCTGTGCAATGATAAGCAAAAATAGAAATATACTGATTTCTAATATATACTGCCTCTTCCCACCATCATTATTTCAGTTAAATATTTAACTTTTGGGTTAAGATGTGGATGGGATAAGTCAATATTCACATTGGTAAGTTACAGGTGAATATGAGAAATAGTAAGAGTTATTCTAGAAACAGATTTCATTGTGTCCTTTCTCAATTCTTTTATTTAGCTTTCTGCAAATAAAATTCAGTTGTTCTAAGAATTTCTGAGCTTCCATATATAGCATTATCTTTTCTAGTGAGCTTCTGAGACACTGATAGAGAAACTCTTACAAGCAGACCTTGTTTTCCAAAGACGGTTTTAGCGATGCTGTTGCCTCTGTCATTGCCTAGCTTAATACTGCAATCTCCTCAAAACTGTCATTGCATCTGCCTCCTCTTAAGTAAGAGTGATATTGTGTTAATAGTGAGAAAACTGTTTACTTATTGTTTGAATGTCATCTAAGATTAAAAACTTTATTCAATTACTGCTGAATGGTGTCTCGGTATGATCTGATATACGTGTAGTAATGCAAACTGATTGGATTTTCCCTCATGGAAATGTTCATCCCAGAAGGTGAAAGACAGAAATATGTTACAGCAGTGAATTAATATTCATCCCCATCTCATAAAACCAAACACTTATGGGATTTATATATTTTAAGCTTGTTAAGATTCAAATTGTGGATGGTCTTGTAAAGTTTTCTATTGCCTCTCGTAAGGAATAGCTGTTTATTCACTATTTGGTTGATGTACAGTATGGCTCTGGCTCATAAATGTTTTGCAATGTCCGGGTCTCTGGTTTCAGAGGAGGGAGCCAGCACATATTTAAGACCCTTTGAAAGGGTTAGATGACCCCAAATTCCACAAACACTATTTTCTTCTGCTGACTTTTGCTGCCCACTTCTCCATGTTGCTGAGACCCAGCACGCTTGTCACACATCCCGGCAGCCCATCTGCAAACATCTTCAGCTACATCTGGCTGTGTTGGCACAACTCAATCTGCACTTGCAGAAAGTTAACTGGCCAGTGCTGGTCTAAAGCCACCAGCTCCTGAAGCTGTTTTGTCATCACTACTAATGGGCTCTCCCTCATGAATCCTGCTGGACCCCTTCCCCCTGCCTCGGCTGTTTCTAGGCTTTATTTTAGCTCAGTGCAAAGGGTTTCTTATCTTTCAGCTTGGTCTGGTCATGTAAACTGCTGCAAGTCGTGGCACCAAGTGCACTGAAAGGCAATTCTCTGCAGCGTTGCTGAGATGCTGTAGAAAGTCTTATCTGACTGTTAGAAACAATGCAAGATGTGGATATCTGACCTGTGCAGCGGTGGGCTGAGGATGTTAACATGTGATTTTAAGGAAGGTGAGAGACTTAGTTAATGCTGTTGGTGCTGGGCTCTTCTCTAATCTCTCTGGTCGTTTGTACGCTGCTGGTGGCTCCTACAAATAGCTCTTGGAGCCAAGATCAGGATGCTTTTGATTAGAACCTGCTGGGATGGAGAACAGACTGTTCCTGCCCGATACTTCCCGAATAGGTACCTTAGCAGCAGTGTCATGGTATGGCCTTGAGATGGGAAAATTATGCATTGGCTTTCTCGGGAATTTCTATATTGTTTTTCCTCTATGGCACTTGAGTCGCATCCATTTAAGACCTTACTTAGGGAAGGGTGAAGGTTTGCACAACACAGCGTAGCCCTATTTGAATTTTATAGCATTTTGGCACCGCTTGGTGTGCGCAGCCTTTCCCGATTTTATTCCTTTAATAGCCATGTAGCTGCTTTCCTGCTGCTGAAGTATCTGCCGCTTTGTTAATGCAGGGAAAATTGTGCCTTCAAGGGACCTGTGTGAGCTTGCAGAGCTGAACTGCTGCTGTGCATGGGAGAGATGAAGCCTGCAAGGGTAAGGAGAGGACACCTTGCTGGAGGAGGAAGCTGCTGCCTTGCTTGGCTAGGTGTCTGGGGAGCTGGGGAGGGTGTGCACCTATGTGGGTCCTTATCCAGGGGTAAAGGCTCCCACTGAAGCTCAGTCTGGTTTTCTGGGTCTGTTTTCTTCACACCCCATCTCTTTGCAAGGACCTGACCTTGCAGTGCTGCAAGGACATGAAGGATGGGCTTGAGATGACAGGGAAATAAAACAAGGTTGCTTTACAGACATGAAGATAGCTGCAAGCCTGGGAAGCATCAGAAACCTGGTTTTTATTATTTTTCTTCCTTCATTTAAAGTTTTCACAAAACACTTTGCAAAAAAGAGAGAGGGCAACCTCTCTTTACACCATTGTCGGTGTCTCCTTCAAAGGACAATACATCCTCATATACCTTCAAAACATGTTGTTCTGTGTGCAGGCTTGTTACGTGCCTGAGATGTGGGAATTGAATGTCATCAGCTATGAAAACTCTGCCGTGTTCTTAATCCTTTAAAGTTGGTTTAAGCTAGAGGATGAGAGGGCAAGAACACATCACGAACAAATTGTTTTGTTGGAAAACAGCCTGTGCCAGGTGGGATGCAACTATTAGCAGGAGAATGCTGGGTTGCAACCTGTGCATAGGACCAAAAAGGATCTGCTCAAGGTATATTTTCAGCTAAACTCAAGCTGAGTTTTGGTTGGTTTGGGGTTGGTTTATTGAAAAGTATTGTTGGCCTCAAGACTATGTTTTAGAACCATAGCTGGAAAGTGCATCTTATATCTTTGAGCTTAATCTCTTGTTAGCACTGACAACAAATATATTAGAGTTCTGGCTAGATACTAATACTAGATGGGATTTTGCTTAATGATTTTTCTCCTTTTCCTCCTTTTTCTTCCCCCTGTCCCCCCTGCCCCCAACAGCCATATTCAGTATATTTGCAATATTTTATTCATGTATTTTTCTGTCAATTCTAGTTTGTCAGACAACTGGTTTTCCTTAGTATTTCTCTCCCATCTTTTTAGCTGAGTTAAGGGCAACAGTGATCCCCTTGTGCACCTCCTCTTGTTCAATGCAAGTTCCTGGCTCTGGTGGTCCCTGTGGGATGGAATGAAGCTGCAGTGGGTTGTCTTGAAATTCTTCAAAACCTGAATGAAGTCATGTGCATCCTTCAAGTACACCTCACTGCTGCCTTCTGCAACACCACACAGGAGTTTCAGGAAACTTCTACTAAGAATTCCCTATATCTGGTAGCTCACATCTGCTCTGAGATGAGCTAATATTCTCTGCTTCCAACTGACAAGATCCCAGGTCACACCGAAAATGCTCATTGATACTTAAGTGCAGGGCTAAGTTTAGAGATGAGGTTTTTCTAATCCTCTTCTGGAAGCCCCACTGATTCCTGGATGGTAATTCCTTGTCTCACAGGTGTCCCTCTTGGTTCTCTCTGAGCTGGTGTGGACCTCCATCTCCATCCCAAGCACCTAACCTCCTTCCAGACCCATACTCCCTTTGCATATGTCCCAGTCACTTCTTCAGTAAGCCCCTCATCCACTTCCATTGTAGAAACCCACCTTTTTTACAGCTCAACATGTTATTTTCCACATTACATTATTGCTAAGTTCTTCACAGATGTTGAAATAGATTAGACCTACTACACTTCTGTTTAAAACCAGTTTTCAATTTAAAGAATGATATTGGATTCAGCCTGGCATGAGCTCCCCTTTGTAAACCCATGCTATGTTTTAAAGTGCTTTCTGTTAACCACCGCATCTTTTAATTATTGTTCCCTTCATAAGTTGTCCAAGAAATCTTGCACACCCTTGCAGCCTCGTTAATGGGCTTCTCAAGTGCTGTTCTACACTTAAAGCTCCCTAGCACACACTACCATTCTGGCCTTGATAGATTTATTTTTTAATTATCACTATCCTCAGAAGTTACTCACTCCCCCTGACTTGAACATGTTAAGTTTGAGATTTGCTTCCGCCCTAGAAGGAGGAGATTTCCATTTCTGTTAACGCATTCATATTAGTCCTCCTATTTGTCTCAATGTTTTGAATGCAAATTGAGGGACTGAGGGGACATTTGTGACCTTCCTACCCTCCCCTGTCTCTGTTTATAGCAGGACTCCCTTAGCAGGACATTCTCAGGCCTGTGGTGGTTGCTGTCATTAGATGCAGAGTAGACACTTAGAAGAATCGAGCTCCCCCAGGAGCATTGAGAACACAACGTTTTCTGATTATTCAGAGTTTTCCATTCCCCGCTTGGCCAGGAAGGAAGTTTCTGTTAACTCGGCGCTGGCCCCGTGCCTCGCAGCCGAGTGAGAAACACCTTTGGGGTTTCACCAGAGGGAACAGGGGGAAGAGAAAATCCATCCTTCCTGCTTGGATATTCAGCACAGCTTGTTTCGCGTTTCTTAACGTTGTCTTAATGTGCTCTGGGAGAAGCTGTTCCCTTCATGCTGCTGCTATTTGTTTATAGTTATCATTTATTTCCATTTATGCTCTCCAAAACGCTCCTGCCTGGGCACAAGTACAGGATACGTCTTAGCAAGGGAATCTAATTTGAAGCATCTGGGCCCTTCTGAGCGGGGAAGGGTCCCAATGAGACCATGTTGAGGCTGGGCTGGCACAATGAGCGCAAGAGGTCCAAGGTTGTGCAGCAGCTCCTGGCTCTAGCTGAGAGATTTGCCCAAATCTGCCTTCAGATGCACCTGAGCCCTGGAGAGAGGGCTGGACTTGGGGAGAGGATTCAGCCCATTTGGTCAGTATCTTGAAGATCTATCACGCAGACTTACTGTGGAGTTCCCTTGGGTAAGATCTTCAGTTGTGCAAAGCAAAGTGTTGCTCTTGATGCAGCTCTTTGCATGGTTTTAGTGGCTGTTTCTCAGGTCCAGTCTAGACCAGTCCAGGCTGTGTTTGCTAGAAGGTGTACATGTTCACAGAGGATATGTGTGCAAATGGCCTGGGTCTGATCATCTGCACAGACAGGCATGGGCAGAAAAAATGTTTGGAGATGTAGGTTTTCTTGAATTCCCCACAGAATGCCATTCTCTGGCTTTTCAATTGTCTCTGTCTACAAAGATTATAAATCTAATTTGATATAAGCAAGACAATTTTTAATTTTTTTTTGTTAAAGCTAATTAAACATCTGTCTCATTGCCACAAAAGGACAGAAGATTAGCTACAAAATAATAGCCCACTTGGAAGGTGGGCAAGGAGTCTGGAAGATTTAACTTGCATTCACTCTCTGCTTTCTAGGTTACTGTGCTTTCTGACTGTTATAGGACATTTCTGGCAACCTGGGTTTCCTCGTTGCCTTCCAAACAGCCTTCAGAACCGATTAGATATTGGCATATCCCCAAGAAACAGAAGCTAATCAATTAAAGACCACCATCTCGGAGTGACTTTTATTTACTTAATCATGCCTTCATCATCTGCAGTTTGCAGACAATTCTTGACTTGGCGCATCACTGTCCTGCCAAAACCTCCCCCTGCCTCCTATCGATGTGCACTTGACAAATTCGGGTCAGACACCTTTATCTGCTGCCCTGACATTTTGTTGCAGGCAGGGCCTAATTAGATTGTGTGAGCAGTAGCCATTCCAGAGAAATGGCATTTCTGTCAATATAACTTTTCCTGCAAGAGATGTGTGTAGGCACTCGGCACTGCTAGGCTCCGGAATTCTGGCAGCAGAATTCCTGCATTTCACTCCACCTTTTGCTTTTACTGTTGTTTGCTTCCAGACTTGTGGCTTTTATTTACCTTTGGTGTTGTCCAGCTGAAGCTTGGTGTTGAGGTATCTCTAGAGCAGCTGAGCTGAACTTCTCTGGATGATGGGGCCAGATCCAGGTCCAGCTCCATGTGCACTTACCTGCTTTCCTGTTGCTCTCTTAACCCTGTTTGCCCCTTGGGGAAGGGGCTATTGACTGTCCTTTGAGCCCTGGATCTGCATGAGCGGGTAGAGGATGCTACTCTGTCAGCATCTCCTTGTGGAATGGTTCCACCATGGTTAATGGTGGAATTTTATATAAATATGCAGTGGAAAAATTTGGCTACTTGTCTTCATCCAGTGGTGTCACTGGATGCAGGCTACAGGCTGACCTGTGCACTTCAATTTTGTACCTTCAATTTTATTTTTAATTGTTCAGCACATTCTTTAATATTTTCAGTCCTTTTATTCTGTCCTGGTTTTAGATCTCCAAGTCTTTCAAGTGTTTTTTGGCAAGAAATTCATGTGTATTGGCTCAATATTCTCCTCTATTTAATATTTTGATCTAGCATATTTTATTTCTTTTTTCTTTCTTTTTGTCTTTTGGCACTTCCACCTTCATTTGATCAAGGTGGTGGGAGACTTTCAAAACTAAAGAATATTTCTTGTTTATAATGTCATGAATAAATGAATGTGAGCACCATGATTAATGTGCCTTTCTGTAATGTATCATCGTGGAAAAAGTGCTTTGTACTTGTTTTTTTTTAGTGTGTGCAGGGAGCTGGAGACAGTGTCCAGTATTTTGGGAGAACAGAACAGAGAAATAAAAAGATGAGGATGCTGTGAATGCAGAAGCAGCTTATAGAGGTGGAAAAAAAAAAAAAAAAGCTTTCTACATTTAATTAGTCTGAAGTTTTGCCCCGGAGATCTACTTTGCCGGTCCTCACCCTGGATTCCTTTGGAGCTTGGTAAGATGTTTAGTTTGGAGCATAATTCCCTGTGTAAAGCAAGGTGTGAAGGTCCGAAATGGAGCTAATTGGCCCCAAGCTGCAGCTCCTGCTGCCTCCATCACATGGTCCTGCTGTGGGTCTGTCCTGCTGGGCCAGTGGAACAGAGTCTCCAAGGCTGAGTCCAGCAGCGGTTTTAAAGGGAGGTAGTGAATATGCAAGGAATTTGTTATGGTACCTCTGGAAGGGTGTATGGAGAGGAGGAAGAGGAGGCCTTGAGGAAGGCTGTAGCATTTAGTTAATTGAAGTGCTGAGGCTGGTGTGTCCCCTCTGGAGATGAAGCTTGGTAAGCAAGCAAAGAAAACAAAGGAGTGCTCTGACATTAATAGAAACCAAGAGCAGTATGGCAAAGCAGAGAATATCCAAAACCTATAAAAACAACAGCTGGAGCCAAGATCAATGTCCCTAACATTCAATCACTTTTAGCATGGAAATTGCATAAGATACTCACTTGGACACAAGCAATGTGCTTAAAAGGTTTAGTTGAGAGAATAATTAGGCGATCTCCACCCTGCTTTTCATAGAAGCAAATTCGGTGTTTTTGGACATGAAGATTCTTTTCCATCACCTGCATCTGCGCTGGAGCCAGGGCTCACACATCCATGTAGACTATGGTCTTCGGCCTGGATGGATTTTTCCCACCCACCCAAATCTAAGCTGCTATAACATTTCAAGAAACTTTTTTTAATAGAAAATGGCGTGGCTATATTTTACATCATACTTTTCCCTTCTTATCCAGGGGGATAGTGAAGCTGTTTTGCTCACTTCATTGGTGTTGATTGTGATGGATATAACTGCCCTCACCTTAGTGAGATCTCTGAATCTAGCTAGCCTTGGCATCTCATGCATTGTGAATAATCAACAGAAAATGAAATGCCAAAAGGAAAATTCCCATTGCTTAGTGTCCCAGTGCAGAGCAGAGTGAGAATGGAGGCTAGAGCATTGCTGGTGCAAATTAAAAACAGACATGCACATGACATATCTCTGTGTCTGCGAGTCAGCCCTTAGGAGATGCTGGATTGAAACTTGTGAATCAAGGCTGAAGTCTTTTCTATAAGGTAAAAAGCTTCCAAGTTCGTATTTGTATTGGATGAGCCTTTGTGCTGGTTTACATATGAGCCGTCAGAAATGGTTGTCAGGGTTTTGTTTGGTTTTATTCCTTGCTTTCCTTGTACAGATTGGGCTAGATCCCTAATGAGTCTGTGCAACTCGATGGATAACAGAGCCTCTTGTGCTGGGATGGGACGTGGAGATGCAGAATCAGAGGCAGGTTTCCACTTCAAATAGGGAAGTCATCTGAACTTTTTTTTTTTGGTAATCCCAGGAAAGGGGGAAAAGAAACCTCCAAAAGGCCTCTAAAATAGTTCTAGTGCCCTTCAGGTCTAGAAATCAGTGGTTGGATCCCAGTGGGAGAGAGCAGGAGGAGTGGGGAGGTGAAATGTTTCCTGACTGCCACTTTTCAGCTGTTTATAGCAAAAAGCAGTGTTTGGGGGCAGTGGGACGGGAGCTGCATCCATTTTACCCTTCTCATGCCCGTGTAAATCCTATTAAGACTATTAGCATTATTTTGAGAAATGATAAATACAGGTGAACCAACAAGCAAGAGCAGCATTTCTGTCTCTTCTGAACTCCATGAAAACATGGGAATTTGATGGAAATCCAGGCCAGGTTAGGCCCTGCTATGTTAGATGCAGCTCGTGGCAGTCAGGCTGTGCTGCCCTTGTCCTGCTGTGATATACCAGGAGTTGCAGGATCTGTTTGCAGTTGTGCCCCAAAGTCAAACTAGATCTGGCTTTTCCAGACGTTCAAATACCTCATGGAAGGTCAAGAGTCACTTCTACAGACGACTTCAGATGCAGAAGATAAAAAGCTGGTTCTCTAAATCTGCTGAAAACAGCTGCCTGAGCTGGTTTTATTATGTTTATGTGTGTTTTGCTATTCCATTTGTTTTTAAATACATTTAAATTACTGCTCAGTGCCAGCAACAAGACTGTAATGTCAACTGCTGACCTGTGTGAGAAACAGTGATACAGAGTCCAGCTGTTCCTCGCTATTCTCTTTTGCTGCACTGTTCTCCTGGTGCCTGATCTCACTTGCTTTCCATATACAACATCCTTCTCCAAAATAACATCATTCCCTTAGGAGGGATCTCGGGACAGCTGAGAAAAAAATGTTCACACGACTTATTGCAAGCCCAGAGGAGTGCTCTAACACCGCTTCCCTATGGCATCTTGTCTCTTTAGCAGCATTTTTCCTCAAATTGGTGAAATCTTCACTTGTGAAAGGTGGCATTTGCAGGACGGAGCCATGGGGGGATCTGTGGCTTGGGCTTCGATTAACCCCTGTGCCCACTCATGCAGCTTGTCCCTGTGAAGGAGGGAGGCATGGCCTTTAGAGGAGATAACAGCATCCGTGCTGATAAGTTTGGAGAAGATATTTAGGGACTCGGCTAGCAATTTCCTGCTTGCTGTCTCAGGTGGGAGAGAATTTATGGGAATTACAGTTTCCATGTAATTGGTCAGCCTCAGCAATGGCAAGTTTTTCAAAGCCCCCAAAACATGACATTTTAACCTTGGAATCTTCCATAGAGCACTGCAGTGCTGGGGGCCATGAGCATCCCTTCCCAGAAGCTCATGGAGGATTTAAGAGTCCAAAATCCAGTGAGAACCATGCCTGTGCCCATTTGGGAAATGGGGCATGATGCTCCTTTATAATGTTAATTATGGCCTGAGAATTACCTGTTCAGAAATCTAGTGTTTGCAGGAGAAATAACTAAGTATTTTTCCTTGTTAGCAGGTGCAATCAGCAGCATTTCTGTTGATAGCAAGACCTGTCTGAACAAAATGGTCTTTCTAGGCTGTGGTGTCCATGTATCTAGTGGCACATCCTGGCAGCAGGAGGAGAGCAATCCAATAATCTGGATATCAACTTAACAATGTTGAGAAAAGGGCCAGCATGTAATCCAGTTTTGGGCAGACTCTGGGCTCTCTACTGATCTGAAGAAATGAAGGACGGGGAAAGAGAAAACCAGATGTCCCTGATACAGTCAGTATTTCTGAGAACTCCACTCCTAAAATAATCTTGCTTTAGAAAAATTGATTTTAGTGTTTTTCTTCCTCAAAGAACAAGAGAGGGAGTTCTTGCCTCTTCCCTCTTTGAAGGAACAGCACTGTATAAATCAAACTTTGATTCACAGTTGTTATTCTTTATTTTTTTTTTAATCTCTAATATTTAGCTTAAGCCATCATTCAGGACTGACATGTATTCATTTTGAAAGGACATCCCTATTTTTTTCTTTAAGGAACTGGTATTTTCCCTTTTAATAGAACCTTTTATCACGCAAGGGGAAGAGGAGAAAGCAACAACTTTCCCCCAAGCACTATTGTGCTTGTGAAACCTTGTTTTCTCTATGATGGATTCTGATTAAAATAAGGTCCTTTATTTTATGTGTTTTTTCCTTCACCACTAAGAACAGGCACATTTGAAGGATTTTCAGTACACTGCAATAAAAGGAAGTGTTTTTCAGACTGGCCTTGCTGGTTTTCTGCCCAAGTGAGTGTTCCTGAGATGAGCTTGGCCTGAAAACAGCTCCTTGCATCAATGAGGAGCTCCAGGTGTGTGATGCCTCCAAGAGCACATTCCCAGGAGCAGAACAACTTCTGAGCACATATTTTCTTTTTTTTTCCCATAAGTTTCCTTTATATAGAAGAAAATGTATTTTACAGTCTAGCAGAAAATATTCCAACCTGTAGTGTTTCTTTCTAGGAGTTTGTTGAATGTGCAAATGAAATCTGCCTTACTGTGCAGAAAACCTAGAAGGTTTCAACTTAAAATTTGCTATCTTTTTAGGTGTATGTTTTTTCTTTTGTGTAGAAAAGTATTCAGAAAGATTCTCATCTGCGTAAGTCATGGTACAGTAGATAGACTGGCAAAAAGATGTTTAGTTTGATTTATGCTTGTGATAAGATTTATAAAGAACAGTGATGATCCCTGTTATAGGGAAGAACTTCAGCTGGTTTTAAAAAAAATCCCCATAAACCTAATGACAGAATTGATGATATTAGCCTTCAAAATGCTATGAACAGAAGGTGACACAAATTAATGGATAATGTCAGGAGGAAAAGCCTGCATTTCCATTTGACACTGGAGGGGGATCTGCGATTGTTTTGGTAGGCAAGAGTGTTCTCATGCATGGCTTGAAGTAAGATTAATGAGAAAGATGCTGCAATTGTCCCATTCGCTGAAAAGGCAAAACATGCTTAAGTCTCTGCTGCTGAGTTTGACCTGTTCAGTGCTAGAGATCAGTTGATGCTTTCTAATGAAATATACAATAAGTTAAAATGAATATATCTCATGAAGCCTCTAATTTCAGTGCAGAGTCAAAAAAAAAAAAAAAAAACCCCTCCTTAGTTGAATGCCATCAAATCGGCTCTGCTGCTTTAATGTACAAACGCTGCAGGAAAGGAGGCATTTTTCCTAGGAGGAAAAAAAAAACCATTCAGAGATTATGCTTAAATATATTATGGTGACAAGACTATTCCGAGTCTGAAGTGCCGGCGTGCTGGGCTGGAAGCTCTGGAGCAGCAAAGGAGCTTCCTGGGGTGTGGTGGTGCATGGGGATGGAGGCTCTGTGGCACTGTCAAAAAATGTTCTTGTCTGTGATATTGACAGCAATTTTGTTTTGGCTTCTTGCAAAGCTGAAATGGGACAATCCAGTGGAGTGGTAAAGGTTGAAGAACTGCGAGCTGTTGCATGAGCTTTCAGTGCCTCGGTTTTGCATGTGCTGCTAGCAGCT
>JAVCKT010095963.1:0-13551 GCA_032273925.1 Rhynchotus rufescens
GAAGTCTACAGATTTCACACTGTATGGGAGTTTGGTACTAGATAATAAATAATATGATAGTAGATAATGAAGGTCATTAGTTCACTAGTTCAAAATGATATGAATCACTTAATAATATGGAAGCAGACAAATAGCAGATTTTAAAATTGGCCAGAAGAAAATCAATCGATTAACACATTTGTTCTGGAAAAGAGACAAAAAAAGTCAACTTAAGTGCTTAAAATATATGTGAGACCTTAAATATGTCAGTTTTCAGAATTTCAAACTCTGAGTGCCTGTCTAGAGTCAAATTCTATGCAGGTGGAGAGACCTGGTCCTCTAAAAGTTGGAGACTTCCATTTTCTAAACATGAGCATGACAAAAACAGGTAGCAAAAATATAAAATATAAAAATATAAAATATAAAAAAATGAAATCTCAGCACAATCTTATCTTTTTATCTTCTTTTTCTGTTCTTTTCTGCTATCTCCATTTTTCTTCTGCCATGATGTTCTTCCTGTATTACCTACCTATATCCTGAGATGCATTTTATTTGATATTTATATGTCAGGAGAAATCTATTTCATAATTCTTTTTAAAATATTTAGTAACACTTACATGATTGTTGAAGTCTGACACTACTTTAGTGTCTCTATGACATCAGAGGCAACACAGTCAGTTTGATACCATGTGTCAAAATAAGTATCTGGCCAGTACACTAGAAGCCACTGCTATTTTATGGACTGAAAGAATGTGCTATAGTCTGTTGGATAACAAGGATGTCCTGTGGATGAGAAGACCCCTTAGCCATTCACAGCCAACACAATGAATACTTGACAAATGGAGAGGGAGAATGAGCCTATGGAGAAGATATAGCAACATTCTGCTGTTTTTGAGATTAGTATCTAATTAGTGAAACAAAAAATTAAGTATTTTTGTACCGAAATTAGGTTTTAGGTACACAGTTTGTACACAGTTTTGGGGGTTTGCAGTTCCTACAAGTAATTTCCCATTGATTTTATTGCTTTTCAATTACATTGATCTATGTTCTTTTTTAAGATGTGCTTCCTAGCATTACTGATTGTTCCAAAGTGAGATGGAAGAAAGTACACATATTTGAAAACAGAACCATCATTTTTTTTTCTCATGATCATTGCTCACTGAATAAATATTCTCTGTAATGTTTTAATAATATTTTATTTACTATTTATGTTCATAGGAGTGATAGAATTGCCTCTGATTTATTCACATAGCTCCTGCTTTATCAAAAGTTTCCACAAGATACTTAATTCTTTAACTGGATCACTTCAGAAAATGGCAGAGGATCATACAAATGGCATCTCTTAGCTAACCCTAATTGCATGGTTGTTGAATTAATTTCAGGGGCAAGCTGAAGAGCACATTTATTTTCTGATTCCTATCAATATGTTTGCTTGCTTGTTTGTTTTGTTTTTAGAAAAATATAGAGTGGAGAAAGAAAACCATAGTAAGCTTTCTCTATAAATTCTATAAGGATTTTTACTGTCTTCCCATTAAAAGTGAGAGTAAAGAAGCAGAAAATGCTCTTTAAAGGTACCATATAAATAGAGAGCTCATCTGTTATGTCAAAATAGCCCTTATTAATGTGGCGGTTCCATAGCCTGGGTGCATACATATGTCATATCATATGACAGGGCACTGTTTGCTGTACAACCTTCTGGGTTCAGACATATGTCATTTCATATAACCAGACACATAGGACTAGTTTAAACAATAACTTCTGACAATAGGTATGTATTCAGGGTGATGAATATTAAGATAGTCCAGAAATATGGTTGTATCTGTGGCTTCTGTTTACAGAGAATTTTTTTTGCCTGTGATATCTGCACAGCTCTTTATAAATACGCCATATTTTTACCTCTGGTTGTTGGAATGTGTCTTTGGGATGTGTTATACTTTATAGAGAAGCAGCAATTTGTGCTAGCCAAAAGCAGAAGTAATATAAGGGATTTTATTATTTCTCATTTCAATTCAAGGAGAAAAAAAAGTTTTTGCTTGTCCCTCAGGCAGTACCGAGATGTAATCCTTGCTTACAATGGGTAGGTGCAACCATCATATCCCTGTCTTCAGTTATGCTGAAACTACGATGTGGACATGCTGATGTAATGTTTTTGTTTTTCACTGTGTTTTAATTTCCTGAAGCTGTGATTTCAAGTTCACATTCACACACAGTGGCACACTGTTAACCTCGCTGATATCTCTTGTTTACTCAGTTTTTTTTTTCTCTCTGCCTACTAATAGTTCTGTTTTGTGAAATAGGGAAAAGGAATTTTAGGTCTTCTCTCTGCTGTATAGAATAAGAAGAAATTGGTTAATCTTTTTGGAGCTGTGTGGCAGGAAACAACTCTGTATCTTGTGCAGCAGCTGTTGTTTTTTAATTTTAGTAAGGAGTTCATCCTTTTTAATTTTTCTGTTCTTGAAAAGAGGTTTTGTTTCTTATTTAGTTATAATTTTTGAAACACGGACTTCAAATATTTTACCTATTTTCTTTTTTTTTCCTGTGATTCAACTGATTAATTCTTCATTAATTCTTCAAAGCTGTATTTTGACCATCTATATTGTTCCTTAAATTCCTCTTCTTTCTTTATGTTGAAAAAGGAAAAGTTTCTTTTCCTATTTTGGTGCAAAACTACTATGAACTACTATGTGCATACCTGCAAGATGCTGGTTCTGGCTGAAAACTTTTGTAAGGCACATTTATGATAAATAAAACGTATGCAAGAGCATATTTTGACTGAAGAAATAGATTTTTTTTCCCAAAATATTAGTGTTCCAAGTAGTATTTAAGATTAGTATTTGTAAAAAACCTTAGGATAATTAATTAAATTGCTTTCATTTTTTCCCCTCTTGAAGTGAATGTCATTCTGTCTACAGATAACTGTACCATTTTCTTTGTACATTATGTCACTTGATCACCTTCTACTTGTTTGCTTCTGGAATTTCTAAAAGGTTGGGAGAAAAGTGCTAAACATTATAATATAAAGGAAAGAGTTTGAATACAACGAGGTTGCTTTAAATTCGCTGTGATTTATGAAGTTCTTCTAAGAATCCATTTTTGCACTTGCAAGATTTTTAACTAAAATAAAATACATTTTAAAGAATATGGAATCACACATGATTCCACAGTTTCTATCTTCAGAGTGCTGTACAACCATTAAAATATTTAAGTACCTCTGTCTCTCTCTGCAAGATTTTTTGGGCACATGTCCATCAACAATAATTGAAAATACACAGTATGCACAATATATTTAAACAGCTATAGTAGATTTACCCATCATTTTACAAAACCATTCGTGTCTAAAATTAATGATGCCATTCGTGGAATAGCTTACCACTAAAAATGAGGGAACATTTCCCCTGGGGTCTCTTTGCAGAGTCCCAGTGTCGGCAGCAGCTCAGCTGCATCACCAAGCAAAGTGCAAGTTCAATTAAATCCATGCTCTCTGTTACTAGGATGAGTTTAATTCTGCAGTTTAGGATAGCTTATTTACATAGGATATCTCTGCAATACATTGATTTGGTTCTACCAGTATCATAGAAAGCAATCAGCAATGTTATATCAGTTGAATATGAAGAAACTGAGGTTTTTCTGATGGGATTGGAATCTCTAAATATCAAAGCATAATTTCAGAAGAGGTTGTGCAGTACTGTTTTGAAGTGGAATATAAAACAAAGCTGTAAGCGCAACTCCAAATACTATTAATGTCTCCCTACTTTGGATTTACCTAGAAAATGGCAAGTGACTTGGAAAATTTAGCTATGTATTTATTCATCTTTTTGAAATATTTGTTCCTTTTTATTTGCATTTTTAAAAATTTTCCAAAGCATAGGTTATTTTTTCTCTTCAGTGCTGATTTTCATGTGAATTCTTATTTACCCACAGAGATGAACCTATATATCTTAAGCTATAGCTTTATAGTTCCTTGATTCAATGATTATAACTTGAGTTTCTGGTGTGTTTTCAATGATCATGCAAACAACAACAACAACAAAAAAACAACTCTTCTACTCACTTCTTGCATTCTGTGAGTATATGTTAGGTCAGACAGGAATAGGTCAGGTGAAAACTTCAGAGATTACAGGCAACTGGATATCTTTTGGGATGTTATGATTAAATCCGGAGAACATCCCAAACTAGACCTCGAGCTCAGAATCACAATGAGAAAGATTTTGGTAAGACAGTCATGCACAGTACATTCATTGCAAGTCCATAGGCAATAGAAAAGTACAGTTTGAATAACCACTATTGTATATTCCAACCTATGTCAGATGTGAAACATTAATTTTTGTATCCTTAGCCTAAAAAGGACAAACTCAATAAAAGGTTATTATTGCTTTGTTGATACTGATGTTCATTTTTTGTCTGTGGCCTTGCTGGTTTTCAAAAAACTGACTTACAAGAATGCTGCTGCATGGGGAGACAAAAGGTTAAAAGTATTTCCACCTGAAAATATTTATGTAAACGATGATTCTTAAAGAGATTTTTTTTTCCATTCCAATAAGTTTTAATCTGTTTATTTGACTTGTATCCTAATGAAGCAACTAATCAGGTGCACAGAAATTGATTTCTAAATAATAAAACCTTATTGAATTATCATGTGGGAATAATATAATATTGATAAAAAAACAAAGCTTACCATGTGTAGTAAAAGAATGTAATGACTTAACTTCAAAATTAATTGTTTCACAAATTCTTTTTTTGCAATAAAAATATATACTCAATATACCCAACTATACCCAACACAATTTTAAATATGATATTTTTGGATTCATTTTATGATTATATGTTCACAGAGGTTATAATTACAGTATCTTATTTACTAAATTATGAAGCTCAGGACACGGGATTTTTCCTCTAAGTGCAAAGGATAGGTTTTAATTACTTAAGTTAGTGATTTATTCCAACCATTTTTGCAAACTTTCTCAGTGAGAAAATTAAATATAAATGCATTAGAAAGCAGTGACATCCTTTATATATATCAGGACTGTAATTTTCCTGTTGACATTCCACTGCAGTGGAATTCCTTCATCCTCATAAAGCCTGATTGTCTTCATTCACAACCACAGCTTGACATGATAACAAAGAGAAGATTTTGCTTCTAGCCTATTTATTAAGTACAAACGTATCTATTTGCTCTCCTTCTCCCTCTCTTTCTTTTTTTTTTTCTTTTCTTTTTTGTTAACTTGGTTATTTGTCTTTTCCTTTTGGAATAAGTTATTTCTTTATTGAACATGACTTCTCTTTTCATGCAGGAAATCACTTCTTCAGGCCATTTTAAAAGTATAGCCTCAAAACAAAAATATTAAAGAATTTTATCTTACAAACACACTGTCAAAAGGATAAATGTGGCAACTCTGATGGCTTCACATGGTTTTGATGTTTGGTGCAGGTTTTTGGGGAAATGGAGCGGGAGAGGGAGGATGTTTTGAGAAAAAACAGACAAAACATTTATTTTGGCTGGTATAAAAGTTTGTTTTTATTCTGTTGTTATGAAAAGGCTCAAGTCATGCAACATGAGCTCATCTTGCAAAATATTTTTTAGAAATGTTACCTATGCATTAATAGAACAATGGCAAAGTACACTTGAACATAAATAGATGAACATTCAGTATTTTGGCATACAATTTTTTTATGGAGAAAAATACTTTTAACATTTAAAAGTATTGACTTTTGCTACATGTGGCTGCAATTCTGTTATTGTCAGAGCAATTACATTTATTCACCTTACTAAGAGGTTGTTCCTACCCATTCTCTTCCCTCCTTTCCCCTTAACCTCAGAAATGAGAAAGACCTGTAAGCATTTCCAGCAAAATTATGTTCATAGTTCTATTTATGTGTTCACTTCAGTCCAAAATGTTGCAAATCACTTGTCTAATTATTAAAAGGAGCCTGTCTTTTAGGGAGTGTACCTACTGCAATCAGGAAAAGCTATATGAAATAAACTGATGAGAAGTCAGAATGAACAACTGAATTACACAATAGTGTAATTTCTAAAATTTAAGCAATATTTTATAAGAACATCATGCAGAAATGAATTGTAAAAGGAAAAGGGTCTAACTATGTCTGCAAGCATCTCCTGTTTATTATATCTTCCCATTATTTTCAGAGCTTTTACATGAATAAGCAATAAACCACTTTTGTTTTAATGAGATTGTATTTTGGCTGTAAATAAAGTATTTATTTATCCAAATGGTGGAGAGAAAAATCAAATAACCTTGCCAAATGTAGATGCTTTACTGGCCATTTTGCCTGATGTAGACAGTGTTGATTGGCTTAACATTTTCTGAAAACTTACAGGTTTAAATATCTACTCGGTCACTGAAAAACAGCCAAACTTTGAAAGTCACAGTTCAGAAAGATGCAAGCATGGGGGCACTTGTACAACTTAATTAATTATAATTAATCTGAGCTGCTGCTAAACTTAACCTTCCCTCTACATATATACAAGTTAAGTAAGCAGCTTTTCTCTACAGATGTACTAGAACTGAAGTGCCTTCTGCTCCATTGCCTGCAGGTGTTTCCAAATGGCTTTGGTACATAAATACCGGTCTGATTTCAGCTGTGCTGATGAAAACAAGGATGAAATACAATGCTGAAGTGGAGACATCTACATATCTTACCTATAGATGGTTAACCTCTAAAGCCTACTTTATAGTCTTTCATCTTTCAAAAGAAGACTCGAAGAATCTAAGCTAGTAATTTTTACCATAACAGAGGTTTTAATCTGATTTGTAAAATGGAATTAGGCTAGTGAGAAGGGTGGGCTCTTGCTTACTCTCGAATGCAGGGTGGAAAGTATAGATTCTAGAGAAGTAGAAGAGCAGAAAAGACAATTTTGCCAAAAGAACAAATAGATATAAACTGGTTATAAGTGAGAGGTATAAATTAAACAAGATTCCTTGGAGATGTTCCAAAGTACACTAAAATTTATTAGAGGAGTTTCATGACATGGATGCCTATGAGATCAAGGAACTAAGGATAATGATGTGGGAAGACCCATTTACTCTTTATGAATGTCTGCAAACTTTTCTTTTAATGATGAAATAGTTTCAGAAAGGATAATTAACACATATCTAATTGTCAGGTACAAATTTTCTTAAAAATGCTTAACTAATATGACAATAAATTGCTTTTTTCCTATATTTATAGTGTTACAATATTAACATAACATTTTACTTGGGAAAGATAGGAAGATACAGCACCATGCTAACTAAAACCATCTTGTTTTGGGTATCAGTGCCTCTAACACTATTGCTCTGTGCTGTATAAACAGACATCCTCCAGTATCCTTTTCCTACTAGCCTGGACTAGGCAGCACACAGAAACTACCAGACGGAGATAAAACACAAAAATGTAGGATGTTAAATAAACAGATCAGACATACATCGAAATATCATCATTTCAAAACAGAAAGATGTGTAATCAGTTGGTGGAAAACAATTAGATGTCAGTACATAACATTACTGTTAAACAAGAAACAAAATCATTGCATTCCTATCCATTATGTCATCAACACTTTATGGAGTGGGATTACATAATCTTCTTCTTAAAGGGAAATCAAGGTAACAACATTTCTAATGAAAATTTTATACTGCAGCACAGGTAAGCTTACAAAATATATGCAAAATATATGCTAGAAATCATAGATATGCAAAAGCGCAAATCAGGTCCCAAAACCATTTAATACAGAAGTGAAAAAAAAATCAAAAATTCCAACAACAAAATACATCTTCCAAACCATCTTCTCCAACCTCCAAACTTAAGCAGAAAATTCAGGCATGAAATGCCCTTTATCTTCCTCAATATCTCTGAGTTTTGAGAGCTATCAGTCTTTTCTGTAAAGCTGATGGGTCTCAATAATCCTAATTTTTGTCTTTGCCAAGCTCTTTTTTGGTTGGCTGAGGTGCCTTAAACAGGAAAATAGGAAGTCCTTTTCCTCTAGTTTTTGGTCCTCCTGTTGCATTATCATACTTTTGACATGCTGATTTATTAGCATGGTCAACAACATGAAAAAGAGAGGTCAGTTAACACTACCTTCCAAAATTAGATCAAGGTCCTTTCTTGTAAACTTTAGTTATGATTTTGAGCTTTTTGCTTCAAGAATGGCATCTTTGGTTTGTTTTTAAAACAATGAGTGTTAATAATTTGGAACATTAGGCTATTCTATTATTAATAGAGGTTTTCCTATCAAAAATAGGACTGTTTTAAAGCATTTTTTGAATGCTCCAAGTAGAAAGTTGATTAATTTCCATGGTGATGGAGTAGTGGCCTTTGCATTATGCTCAAACACTTTCAATTTATCCTGTGAAATTGATAATTTCACAAATTATCAATTCTACATCTGTTATTAATACTCATCATGTATGCTGAAGATGAAGGGAAGTTGCTTTTGCACAACCCTGACTGTAGGAATAAGCTTCCTCCATTTTTACTGAAACTTCTTTTGTGAAGTTTTGAAGAAGATAATGGTGATTAGCTCTAGTTACACTGATGCTTACATCTCAGTCTATTAAAGCTTCTCTTCAACCTTCATTAACTGAAAAAGAAAAGTATTGTTTGGGAAGTCTAGGGAATAAGGGGAAAAAAAATGACTTTATAAAAATGTTGAGTTATCTCAAGGACAATACCAGTTTCAAAATTTCCTCTCAGTTAAATACAGAGTGTGAAGGTGTGTTTTCATAAAATACACACCTTCAGCCTTGACTTCAGAAAATTTTTCATTCTCGAAAAATGTTGCTTCATTTATAGATAGTATTTTACTATCACTACAGAAATCAGAAAGTAGATTTACAGGTTGTGAACAGAGCCTCAAAATGCCTTTTTGAGCATAGCTTTCAGAGTGAAAAAAATAATGCAAGGGGATACAGAATGGATGACTAGTTTGGAAACCCATGAAAAAGCCTGGGGTTATGCTGGTCCTTTTATACTATAATGTTGGATAGACATTTAATTAAGACACAAGTCTCTTATCAGTGCATCTAATTTGTGTTATTTATATCCTCCTCTCCCAGGGGCATGAATTGCAGGCCTGGATGCAGCAAAGCTGCCTTCGGGCAGACAGTCTTCTAAAGCTGGAGGTGCTCTACCTATGAATGCGGGATTTCCATCTTTGAAACTACTATTATCATCTCTAAGGTGGAAAATGTGTCCACAGCAGTGTTTTTTGACATCATATGTAGTATAATTTTTCAGATAGGCCAAGGAGGAGGAAATGTTATATTGTTTAAATAAGAGCAGAGCCTTCCCTTTCTTGCACAACTTGCAACAACAAGACAAATATGATGTATGTTTTTGGGTTTCCCAGTGCCTTCTCCACCTCATGAGGCTGGATTACCTCCCACTCTTGATTCAGAGCATATCTTTTTGTGCTCAGTGCCATCTGCATGTAGCTTTTTATGGATTGAGACAATGATATGATATGTTTTTTGCTACAAGTCTCTTAGGCACAGTTTACTGCTGTACCGTGAGCAGAAAATATATAAATATTTTTGATGCTTTAGTCTGTATAAATGATTTATTTGCTTAATGTGTTGGAAATAATTTGATGTATTATGGTTGTTGTTGCTGTCACCAGATTAGTATAATAAGCAAGATCTATATCTCATTTGGTCTTCTGGAAGCAATTTCTAAGTAAATGCAGGTGTTTTCCTCTTTATTTCAATGCTATTTTTACAGGTTGTCTAATAACATATCCATTTCTGCTGTGCCATGAGAAAAAAGACTTCAGTAAGAAGTGTTTTTGATTAATTAAACAGCCTGATTCTCATTTAAGCAATCATTTCTCAGGATAGTATAATTCACACTCTCAATAACATAGAGCATATGAAATAAAAGATATCATCCCTATGAAATTAATAAATCAGAACTGTAAAAAATCTGACCTCAGAATCATGTTATAGATTTTTTCTTCAATCTCTCCTCTATCATCTTCATGTATTCAAGTCAGATCCTCTAAAATAAGTCAAGACAATTGGGTCTATCTTCTTTCCTATGAGCAATTTGATAGTTTTTTTTTGCTTTCTTTCCTGCTAAGAAATCCAAGAAAGATTTCCATATTAAAAATAAAAAGAAACAGAGGATTTTTCTCGCAATTATGACTAGTCTATTGACCTAACCCCTATCTATGTCAGGGAGGTCAGAGAGCACTTTTGTGTTCACAACAGCTATTTCAGATTAAAGTAGCATCCAAGGTTGCTAGATCATGGAAATTATACAACCTCTGCAATTCATCTGCTGCTACTCTTTGCTCGCCTGCAAGAAAGCAACATTTTGTTTCCTTCTTTCCAGTGTTTGCCTCCTGCACTTGTTTATTATATATCATTCAAATCTTGTTAGAACTGTTTATTTCTGCATGTTTTTTTTTCTATATAATCTTCATCATAATAAAATGAAGTGTTAACACTTTCCTGTTTTCATACCCTATGAGATGTCACTACAGTGCAGTGTCATAATCTGTCTTTGCAGGAAGCTGGAATTCAGAGCGTATTTGTTGCAAATGATTTTCACAACTGCTCAGTAGAATTTCTCACACCAACAAGAAAAAAAATATGGAAGCCCATATCCTTTTTTTTATTATTATTATAGAAAGCTAGTAAACTTTTATATCACAATTAAACAAGCAGATTATTTTTACCTATACAATTTTCAACAAAGCTAGTGTTCTACTGTTATAAATCAAAATAACCATTTCTAATTCACAAAAAAAAATTAAAATCTTTCTACATTATAATAACAGTGAAATGAGTACAAAAAAGTTTCATGTTACACAAGTCCCTCAGTGAAATTCCTTAATTTCCATAGGCATTAGTTTCCATAGGCTGAACTTAGTTTCCATGTATATCATTCCTTCCACAGATTTCCATGTTGTCATCCTGCCTCTGAATTCTTATAGGCCATGAACTGGTTTCCACTTCCTTAAGAAATAAAGATTTTGGCCTTTTATTTTCTTCTGAGTGCACACAATCTGCAGCAAAACTATATGTTCACATTGGCAGAACTCAGCATCAATATGCTCTTATTTTCAAATATGTAGCTCTAAGGATATGACACTGGCATAAAGTGACAGATTTTGCGAGTGTGTATTGTTTAAATGTTGGTGCATCTGCAGCTGCATTGAAGAGTTAGTTTACTATCTCAAAAAAACCCTTGTATTCTGAGTTTTCAAACAGAAATACAGTGTTGACAATGGCAACAATAGCTCTTGATGGACTATGATTAGAAAATACCTACTGTTTCTCTTTATTTTCAGTAAAAAAATTGTGAAGTCTGGGAACTACTTCTCACCTGATTGAAGATGCATTATACACAAAGCTTTCTTCTTTTGAATTAAGTGTAGAAATATTGACTGGCTTATGCTCCCTCCTTAAACATTTACTACTGTCCAGAATAGTGAAACAAATGAACTGGAATCTGTTAATGTTTTCCTATATTGTTGCAACTATTTCCATTTCCTGGGGAAACTTTCAGCAGGTGCCTGGAGACAGATGACCTTCAGATATTCCTTTAAATGTAAATTATTCTATGATCTTCTGTTTCTATAACGGGAATACTTAAAACAAGGTCTAAAAATGGTAATTACTGTTAAGGCCCCATCTCAGATTCTGAATTACCAAGTTTTATCCTGACTGGGCACTCCTAATTTTAGATTATGAAATTGAACATGTAGACATGTTAGAAGAAAAATCTTATTTTGAACTCATTATACTCTAATTAAATCAGGCAAGTACACTGTTGTCATGTAAGAAGGGCACAGAGTACTGAATTGAATTAAGCAAATGTTCAAAAGCAGAGCAGTAGTAAATGTTTAAGCAGGGAGCATAAGCCAGTCAATATTTCTACACTTAGTTCAAAATATTTTATTGCAGCTGTTCTTCTAATGATGCAGGAGGAGCAGGGGGTTTGAGTGTCAGAGAAACTTCCATTAGATGGTAGAAATTTCCAGTCTGTTTTTTAAAAATATATATATTTTTTGTTCTCCATAGAAGATACAAGATTCTGAATTTTAAAGAAGCAAAAGGATCAGTGCTACTGCACTGAACAAAACATTGCAAAAGGAACACAAATCTGAAAGCAAAGTGAACTAATCTAAATTGCAGAAAAGCAATATAGGGTATATATCTGGGAAGTTGATGCAAAAAAGCTATTCTGAGCTATATCCCTACGTGTACAATACTTAAAATAATCTAAGAGATTATTTGCATTTCTATTTTTTCTGTATTATTTTATGATAGTGATTGCCAACACAGCAAGCGTTCAAGTGCTTATTGTGGACTTGTATGTCCCTATAATTTGTAGGCATAAACATATTTACTGATAATTCATCCACACTCAGACTTTTACTCAGCATCGATCTTTGCATTTCACTTTGTAGTAGATTCCTCGAGGGGAAGATAGATTTGCTTTGCCTTGAAGAAGTAACCATTTTTTTTTCCACACATACAAATCAAATAGCCCATTTCTGATGCAGTATTATACCAGCCAAAAACTTAACAATTTTCACTCATTTCCTTTTTGAGTTGATGGTCCCTTCAATTTAATCCCTATTCCTAAATATTTACATTTGGGATCAATTTGTTTTACTTTTTTTTTTTTTTTAAGAGCATTGTTATTTTTTTGCCAGTAACCTTGTGTAATACTACTAACCAGATTTCATAATTTCAATCCAAGAATAAATAAGGTGAAGCCACCTCTCATTCAAAGGTTCATCAATCTGGCTTTTATTTGTAAAAATGTGAGTATGAGTATGTTTTCTGAAAATATACTCAGTATGAACATTCAAAACCTAGCTTTGACCAATACAATATTCAGTTAGTATCACTTTTTGTCACAGTGTACATGTGGCTTATGACTTGGCATTCTGCTGGTCCTCCAGATGCGCTGACTCACTTTACATTAAAAGAATGAGAGATAAAGAAGCAGCCAAACTGCATGCTTATAATGGATAAAGGTATCTGTGAAAAGTTTTTAAGTAATCCAGACTCCCAGCTAATTTGTGAACACTAGTATTGTCTGATTATTACTGACAAGAGTGAAACTTAGCCAGCTATGTTATGTGCCACTGATCCCTCTCTCTTTTTATTTGTAAGTGTATGTGTACATGTAGAATGATTAAATACAGTTTAAATAGCGCACAAGCTGCCTATTTGATGTCAATAACAGTGTGAAGCGCACAGTACCTCATTCCCTTACTGATTGAATTATATTAATTTGTTCTTCCTGATTCCCTGGCTACTTTTGTACCGCTGTTTCTGAAATAACCAGGTCTTATAAAAACAGCTGTCAGGTCCTTGCTGGAATTCTGCTTGCCTAAGTCTCCTTCTTTGTCATTTACTGTTTCCTCTAGCTTTAATTTAGCTTACTGATGCACAACTACTACTTCATTTAGGAGGGTTAATTTATCCAGTTGATCGGGTTACTACTATACATCTCCAGAGTCCTCTAACAGTTTTGCTCCTTCATTCAGCTATTTACCACAGAGAATCTCACTGTAAGGAATAGGCTTATGGTTGTTACTTGTTAAGTACAGAAAAACAA
>JAVCKT010095964.1:0-13940 GCA_032273925.1 Rhynchotus rufescens
TTGCTCACTTCTTTTTTATTATTATTATTTTATTATTTTATTATTTTATTATTTTTTACTTTTTTTAAAGGAATCAAAGCAAAATGGCAGTGTTTCTCTAAACTGTGTGCTTGCTTCCATCCTCATCATCTAAATTTACAAGAGGAATTTTATAGCTGATTATGATATTTAGGCCAAATCTAAACACTGCGTTTCTTAAAAGGAAAGTTGTTCACTTAATACTTGACGGAACCTTGAAAGGATACCTCAGAAATATCCAGTCCTGGCCAGTCTTCTCCTGCTGTAAATGTCTTGTTCCAACTTAAAAGCCCTGCCAAATCTGGAATGGTAAATTCCAGATACATTTTAAGTGGTCATGGAGCAGCATTTCATGGTACTGTAAAAGCAAAGCTATTTACATCTACCCTGTCACCCAGGTAGTAATTGTAATTCACAGATGGAGCAGTTGTATCTACTCCAGAACCTACTAGGAGAGATGCAAATCTGGGAGAGACATTTGGGACCTGGAGTATCTACCTAGCTCTGGGCGTCAATCATTAGGAGAATATGAGCCAGACCATAGATATGTTTTGCTATTGACGAAAATGGCAGAACTTTAGGGAGACCAGACTGGACCCTTGGAATCGTAGCTGGGCATTTCAGAAGAGCTGGACCGAGTCTGACATTCAGATTCCACTGAAACCCAACAGAGTTGGATGTGTTGGTCCTTTTGGCTCTTTGAAAAGCTCAGGTTTACTCCCTAGCTACCAGACAATTTGAGGTTGTAATACAGAGGAGTGACACGTTTTACGCAATTTAGAGTGAGACACATAGCCATGAGTATAAGTGTCACTATGGATACAGAGCTAAGACTGGCAATAATAATTTTTCTAGACAGACTTTTATGAAAGTTAATAGAAATGTTTGGACCTAGCTATAAGGTGTTAATCTAATGAAGGCCACAAAGTCTAACTGTCCTTTTTCATAGACAGGTTTGAGACCTTTGGCTAAGAGTTTACTTCACTTTACTTGAGGTATCTGTGAGGTCAGGATATGCAGCATGGTATGGTTAGACTTGTTAACCTCTGTGATGGCGATGTAACCTCAGTTATAGGTGCTGATAAAATTTAAAATCCACTGTTAAAAATATGGTGCTATTAGATGTTGAGGGTGGCTTACAATGGTGCATGTGCATGCATGTGTATGTACATAACCTATATGCACATACAACGTAATACATATCTATGGTGTTGCTGGCCAACACCAGAAAAAATACTGCTTTTTAAGTACTGCATTCTGCTCACATCCTTCTGAAGTCCTCTGAGCAACAGAAAACAGGTCAGTTCTTATTCCTTGGGCCTTGGAAATATGAAATTCTGTTTTGGGGCAGAGGCATTTCTGATTCAGAAAGTATCTGGCGGGGCTTTGGTCTCAGGCTCCAATGTATGTAGCAGAGCCCATACAGCTAAGTGTGAAGCGAGTCTCTGATGGCCAAATGATCTAAGTTGGTGGACAGTGCAAATGCATCTGCTGTACCCAGAGATGTCTCTTCGGATTTGGGCAGAGTGATGTTAGATTGGCTTTGTACTGAGCATCTGTGCTCAGAGGTACCTGCAACATTGATCCACAGTGAACAGTAGAATTGGGCCACCAGGCATGTAGACTAATGAGAAAGGAGTTGACTGAGTGAATATAGTGCAGGTGGAAGGAAAAGTGCCTGAAGGATGTGCCTTCCAGTCTTCCTTACAGACAGTGTGGAGTAAAACCATTTCTAGCTTTGTTGTTTTCTTCAGGGAACTGCAATTTAATTTGAAATTGAGAAAGGTGAATAAGTGATACCGTGAACACTAATCGATTTTACTACCCAGGGAAGTACAGTTGTCACTTATGCTCCGTTTAAAACTTTACGGAAAAGACTGTGACTACAGCACAAACTGTTTTAACAAAGTGGTGCCACTGCAGTGTTTTGCATAGGTAGGTTTTTGCATTGCACTCATCAGCCCAGTATGTCCTCTATGCCAATATTATTTGCAATCATTGCTCCTATCCATTTAGCAAGATTCCTTCCTCATGATACCACTCTTCTCAAGTAAAGGTAGATTTTTGTTCCAAACCCAGATGGTCACTCTTCTCAAAGGTGAATAGAGAGTTAAGTGCAGAAACATAATATCCTTCTGTTATCATATTAGCCTGAGACACTTCAGCTTTTCAGGTGGCTCAGGAAAATGTTTATTTGACACATTCACTGCTTGTTCTAACATTTCAAATTTTAAAAAGCAAACTATAACAACTTCTTTATTAAAGCTTCAATAGATGACATTGCTTATGTCTGAGGTCTTTAGTATTTTATGTTTCTAGTGCAAGAAGATTCATAAGATGGATTAATGAGAAAAAAAAAATCAGAAAGCTTCTTTGTGTTGCTTGTGTAATTATTACAGGAGAAGCCTTGTCATTAAAGTATTTTAATGCTTGATATTCCAACACAAAAGAGATCCTTAAAAAGAAAGTGGGGTAAACATAGTCCAATAAAAACTTGGTGCTAAGTAAAAATACACATCTTTACTAAGCTTATTTTGTTATTTCATATGAAATAAATGCTGTCATACCACATTCAATTCAATTAGATGTGTCTTAACTCCATGCTGCCAGGTGTATGCATGCATTTATGGGACTGTTTTTGTGCTCTGTTGTTGTGTGCAGGGAGAAGAGATTTGGTTCACTCTGCTGTTTACCATGGCCAAGCTTACAGCACCCAGCAAACCATAGAATGCTTAAGGTTGGAGGGACCTTTAAAGATCATCTAGTCCTACCCACCTGCACATGCAGTGTCACCTAGAGCACGTGGCACAGAGTGGCACCCAAGCGGGTTTTGAAGATCTCCAGAGAAGGAGACTCCACAACCTCTTTGGGCAGCCTGTTCCAGGGCTCTGTCACCCTCACTGTCAAGAAATGTTTCCTTAAGTTCCTGTGGAACTTTCAGGTTGTGGCTATTTCCTCTCGTCCTATTGCTGGCCACCACTGAGCAGGCACCAGCCTCATCCTTCTCTCTCCCTTCCACAAGATATTTATAGACACCGATCAGGTTCCCCCCTCAGCCTTCTCTTCTCCAGGCTGAACAGGCCCAGCTCCCTCAGCTTTTCCTCACATGGCAGATGTTCCACACTCCTGATCATCCTCGTAGTGCTGCGCTGGACTGTCTCCAGTAGTTCCATGTCCCTCTTGTACTGCCTTTTGGTTTCCTAGCCTATAATGAAATCAGCATGCAGGAAAAACATTGTGTTTATGGCTCTAGTGAATCTACCTGTGATTTTAATAGTAATAAGGTCCTGATAGTGTGGGTGAATTTGGGTGATTAGCTGCACATTTTGCCCAACATTGTAGAAATTCCTTGCCCCAGTTCCACAGACGCCTGAATCTCTGCTCCATGAAAAGCACTGTCCACCATGAAAAGACTCTCACCCCATGCCCACTTGGGTAATCCCACCCGTCCCTCAAGTCATTTTTGAACTGATTCAGCTTGCTAACCCAACAGAAAAATAACTTTTTTGTGTGTGTGTTTCAGTTTGCTGTCCTTCTAGCAATTTAACAGGTCCTTTTATAGAGGTCAGAGACTTCTCAGGTAGGTGAAGCAGCAAACGAATGTAGCCTGGAAGGGCTCTCTTCTGGGGAACAGGAGCTGTGCAGCAGTGATGACCTCTCCCTGCCTGCCCAGGGGGTCCAGCGAGCCATCTCCTAGGGAGAACCAGCTGATATCCCAGCACAGGGCAAGAAGGAGCTGCCTTTCTGGAAAGTCCTGTGTCGAAAGGAACTGCAGAAGAAGAACTGCTTGGACAAAATTCAGGTAGGAAATTGCTCTTCAATCCCAATACAAAGCATGTAAAAGGTTTAGAAGTATGTCATTCAATAAGGGAGTTGGTTTTTTATTATTAAAATGGCGGTGTTTTATGAAAAGCAAGGAAAGGTCCTCAAAAGAGGTTAAGGAGGTTGGATACCTGTAATAAATCCTTAGCTGTAGCAGGAGAATGACTCGTCAGCACTCACCAGCAATTGCTAAGTGTTAGGGACTATAAAAGTACATGAAAGGTGAATCTAAGCTTGTCTGTGAAACTGAACTGTTTGCCTCATCTGGTTAACAAAGCAAACCAGAACAGTGGGGAATGGCTAAATAAGCTATTACTTCAGCCTTATAACTATATTAAAACAGAGCAGCTATAGTATGCAAGGTCTGATAATGTCGTCTTTGGAAGTTGCTGCTTGTGTGTGAAGGTATATCTGAAACTGCACAACTGTACAGCATGTGCAAAATTAGCCTTTTGGCTTAGTGACAGTAAAATCACTGATGCATTTTGAAAATCATTCCGGGCTTTGCTGGAAAAGGTGACAGCTGCAAAGGGGATGCAACTTTCCTCCTTTCAGACCTATTGTACACTTCAAAAACTTCAGAGGCTCATTGCCTCTGAGAAATGACAGCTTTTCTCTTACTCTTTTGACTGGTTAAACATCATCAGTGTTAAAGGTTGACAGTGATATGTGGATCCTGGTGTAGAGTTCTTTGCAGAATGGTGCGTGATGCACAAAAACCCATCCCTTGGCTGCTGAGTGTGATGATTGTCACCTCTCCTCACACCCTTCCCTACCATTAAAGGTGAACCAGAGCACTGAAGTGGATTCTGAAAATCCCACTCAAGTGATTACAATTAATGTCAGGGTAACTGGATGAGCAGCAGGTTAAATTCTTACTAACTCCGTAAAAGCTTTCAAGCAGTGACCACGTCCAAAGTGAATTAACGGGAGAGGCCAGCTCATGTGTCTTGTTCCCCAAGGATTTTGGCAACAAAATGCTGCTACGTAGCTCATCTTAAGAAAGAGGGAGATTACCATACATAGTCACAATATGAGGCTTTTGCATATGGATAAATGGCCTTTAGAAAGGATGCTAAACACATGCTCCCCAAAAGGAGAGCTGTCCAGGGCAGCCAGTCAGTCATGGAGCCTGGGAGGATCATGCAACTGGGGATGTGGTTAGGGCATGGTTAATGTTAAATGCAGGATGGCCACTTAAGCCTTTCCTAAGGACTAAGAGATGTTAATGTGCAAACGCAGTGCTGGATGTGCTGTTCTGTTTCTGTGGTGTTCCAGTTCTGTAGGCTTGAAAGAGAGGTTGAACTTTGGATTTTAAGGGTTGTTGTGGATTTGACTCAGTACTATGAGGTAGCAAAAGAGGATGGTCTGTGTGCAGAGGCTGTGAGAGGCAGGATGCAGGAAAAGGCCCTCATTGCAAATGGGAGAGGAATCCCAGGCAGACGACGGCACTGGCCACATTTCAAGGCAGCTCCTGGAATCCGGCTTTCTTTCAGCAGTAATCCTTGGGATATGAACAGGAGCCCGGGGCTGCCTTCTCGTCATGCCACATCTGGGCTTCTGCTTGCCAGGCCCCTTTGGCAAAGGGCCCTGCTGTTTCCTGCAGTCTTGGTATTAGGGGGAGCTCCCACAGGGCATGTGGGAACGATGGCAAATGTGGCATTAATGGGAGGGAAGGAAAACCAGCCAGAAGGAAAACTCGAATGTGATGGAAGTTGATTATTGTAATCAGCTCCAGTAGAGGGAATGCTTCATTACACACCCGTGATGACCCTCTGTAAATTGGACCAGTGTGAATTTTCAATCTCCCCATACTGTTATTTAGCCAGGTGGCAGGCGTGGAGGGACTGCGCTTTCTGGTTCTTCATCATCTGCCGTGTTTCATACAACAGCTGAACTAATGAAGCTTGAGATTAAATTATCACTTATCTACTGTGCTGACTTGGAACGGTATTACGTGGCTGCTTGGCTCTGAAAGCAGAAATATATTGCCACGCTGTAATATATGGGAAGCCTGAATCAGACTCATAACAGACTGTGGTGGCTTACAAGATTGCTCTCTGCTGCAGCTTCTGCTCTCTGAATGCTGATCGAGCAGCGTTCAGGGAAGCTGAAAATTCATTATGATGTGCCCCCGGTCCTCATCCGCACCTTGGACTTTGTGGGATGCAGTCTTGGAGTTGCAGCAGGTCACTGGAATAACTAACGCACTAAAACCCAGCAGGATTCTCCCTACTGGTGCAGTGGGCACTTGAGGAGGCCCCATGGTGCCAAGCACCCTGGAAGCCGGGGCTCCACAGTATCCCCTCTTACCCACTGGCTGCTGGAAGCTGGGAAGCTTATAAAGCTGGAGGGAGATGATAAAGATCAGTGCTGAAATTTTCCATCAGCTCCAGTCAGTAACTGTTGCGCTTGGTGCAGAGTCCACGTAGATGTGAAGTGTACGTTCAGCAGCGATGGAGATGAACCAGGGTAGGGAGTTCATTTGCTGAAAAGTGGAGTCCTGGAGTGTTTGAAATCTTTTGCCCGTTACGTTAGATTCAACGAACAACTGGCTAGAGAGAAATTATGAATGTCAAACCTGTTAATTCTGGTGTTTCTGAAATGAGATCTTTTGTCTGGGGAACGTAGGTGGATGCTGTGCACAAGACAGAAACTGTTGGGTTTTTCTGTGATCAGCAGCTGCTTTCATGGAGTCTGCATTTAGATCGTGTGCCCATATGGTTCCTAGCCATAACTTGGCATGAGTGTCTTAAGTGCCAGAGCAGCCCTTTTCCAGTCTTTCCTGTTGAAAGAGATTTTTTATATGGTGACCCTTTTGGTAGCAATGAGAGGCAGTGCAAGGTGTCCTAGGTTAAGGCCCTCAGCTGAGAGAAAGGAGCAGTCTCCCTCCAGTGAACCAGGGAACATCAGTTTCACGTTGATCCCAGATAATCTCTGTGTTTCAATAAATAGTCATCTGAGAGCAAAAAAATGTTAGAAAAGCTTTTTTTTTCCTTTTTTTTTTTTTTTCTTTTTCCCCCATCTCCTGAGCTGGAAGTTCTTGATTTCAGTGGGCCTGGAAAGGGTGTTTTACTTGTTGAAGGGCAGAATGCGTTGGAGCTGAATTTGAGCAGTGAAGAGTAAGCAATTGCCAGCAGTCCCCAAACAGATTTATAGAGCGTGTCCCGCTGCCTCCCCTCGTTCGCACACGCACAGAGCAGCCATGTGCTTCACTCCCGGGAACTTTTATAGGGGAAATGATAAAGTAAGTCTCAGAGGAAAGAACATTGTGTCTCCTCCGTAACAGCCCCTACCACCTCTGCCTTGCAGAAAAGGAGTTGTCTTCTGAGATGAAAATATGCCGTATATGGAGCACAAAATATGCTGTAGACCAGAGCTGTAGGGACGACTGCTTTCCTTCTCTGTCATAGCCTTTATTCACTGGTGTATACATTTGCCCCATAGATTAATGAGTTAAGCTTGCTAATTAGAGTACTTTTGCATGTTTAACAGTACTTGTTCCAATCAGAGGAAAAGTATGTGCTTAATTTGCACTATGCTGAGGTTGCGTCCCAGTGAAATCAAGGCATCCAGTTTGCTTATGAACTGGGTTTCTAGGCTCCTGAAACTCCTACCTGATCTCAAGGCTCATAATCAGCCCTGTTCAATGTTTTGGCTGAAATTTTTCTACCTTCCACTTCCAAACTCTGAACTATGCTGATCTCTCTGGGCTAGGGAGCCTCCACTAGAGATCTGTTCTACATAGTACCTAGGTGCTTGCAAAGTGTTCTGGTGATGTTCCCCTTTTATACTTATTTTTATTGTCAGTTCTGAATGTGTTTATTTTTAAGAGAGTGGTAGGTTTTGCGATTCAGATATTTTGTGGGGACTAGATGAAATATTTTGCAGATATCCTGCATCTAGACCAAGCTTGCTCTCTCACGGAGGAGAAAGTAGTCAAGTTGGTTTGATAAAGACCAGCCTAGTAGAGAACACAACCCTAAATCTGTCTCATTCTAACCTCAAAGCACACCCAAAACATGCCCAGGAGCTTTGAAATCACTTTAATCAAGGCTTCTTATTAACCAGTGAGAAATCTTTGAGTCAGCTGGCTAATTGCCCTCTTAACCATCCATGATCAGAAGAAGGCAGGAGAGACTTGTAGAGTCTTTGTTATAGACCAGTGGAAACAGCTGTGACTTCGCACTCTGGCAACTTTTGCACAACATGCTTCAAATTACCTTTGGACACTCGTGCATCTGAAATCACAGAAATTAATCTTGAAAACTATGCAGCTGCTCTCCAAACCACAACAGATCGGTGCATGGGAACAGCAATGCTGCTGCAGTTGGTCCCAATATAGGAAACACGTTTCACACTCGTGACAGATCAGAGATATTGCAGGGGCAATATCTCTATTCCCCAACGCTGCCTGCCAGCAACCACCAGCCCCTGGGCCTCGTTGAAGCCTGGTAGGCTCTGCCAGCTGCAGCTTGGCCTCAGCTCTTCTGGAGATGTCCCCCTGCAGAGCTGAGCAGCCTCTCAGCACATCTGAGGGGGTTACGGTGTAGAGGAACCTGGGTTTGAAAGTCCTCCTGAGGCAAAACGTTGATGAGGCTGAAGATCTGCTCTGAGGCTTCCCCTGTCTGTGTCTTCTCCAGGGTAAGATGAGGTTGAGGGAGCTGCAAGGGTGCTGGCTGTGCCAGTGAGAGCAGACACCTCAATGCAGAAGACATTTATAGCTGGAAACAAGGACAAAGCTGCTTGCAATCTGAAGAGACTAATGTCAGTAACAACCTAAAAAGGAAAGTATTTTGTTTTACAAGCAGATCCCGCTTGCTTAGGGGTGAAAGAAGCGGTCAACCTGAAGTGTTGGGAATGTCTGAGAGGAGGCAGGTGCCTGTGACCTTACAAATCCAGATGCTCATGGGCACCCTTGCTCATGTGGGGCAGTGCTCACATCTGTCCTCATCACCAAAGTGCAGCCACAGACTGTAGTCAGGCAAAATAGCTACAGGTAACCACAAAGCAGTGACAGTTATTGCTTTCTTAAAATTTCATTAGTGGAGGAATTTGGTTCATTAAGGGGTTACCACTTTCCCACTTGTGCCAGCTGCTGTGTAAACCCGTGAATGAGGAGGTAGTTGCCTCTGAATTCGTGCTTTGGGGGTTGCTTATCTAGATGATCTGAGCCCACTGTGCTTAGCCATTTTATAACAGAAAATGCAACCTTCTGTTTTAAGTAATGTCAGATATTATTTCAGGCTGTATTTAGCTTATAAAATAATGATCTGAGTTGTGAAGCTCTGGCCAGTTCAGGATTGGAGCTGGTCAGGAGTTTTGGAGAGACAGAAAAAGACTTCATTGAAGATGTTGGGTTCAGCTCTTGTCAGAAGCTCAGCACTCATTTAAAATAACATTATATTTTAGGGTAAGTGACATTTTATTCCCCATTAAAAAATGAATATTACTATAGCTAACATTTTCCTTTAAAGCTGCAGTCTTGATGATGCTATGTTTTTTAGTGGAAAGCTGATGAAGAATCAAAAAATTTGACCTGTGGGGATTTGTTTGACCTTTTACATCTGGTTCTAGCCATGGCAGAAAATAATACTCAGCATTGCTCTGAGAGGACAGGGGTAACTCTGGTGTCTCATCCAATTTCCTTTCCATGACTACATTTCCGCCCATAAAGGCTGGAGGAATACTGCATGGTAACAGATGAGTTATGTTGTCATTCATTGTTATTGTTCCTTTTGAAATAGCCCTTGTATGCTATATAGCATTTTTTCATTAACCTAGTGGTTTTTATTAACATACACAACTCCTAATCATGATTCATGTGAGATTGCTCTCACTGAGATCAAAAGAGAGCCCTAAAATGATGGGTTGAACATGATTGCTACCTCAAATAGCAAGTTCAGTTATTTTGAAGGCAAGGCTGATAAAAACTGAACAGCCTGAACAGCAGTTAATGCTGTCATTTACAGAAGTTTGCCCATCTCCCATTTTTGAAATAAGAAGCAAAACCACAGTTGCTTTTCCTTTTCTTTTTTCTTTGTTCCATTTGTGTTCACAAATAAGTTCTGCAGAGTTCTGGAGGAAGCTACTTGACTTGAAGCTTCAGCTGTCGAGCTGAGTGCTGCTTGGATGAGATTTGCTTGGCTTTAAGTTCCTGATCTGCAAACTGCTTTGCTAGCAATGAGTCTGAGCAACATCTGGGCACGTGCCCTTTTTCAATCCCATCCTCAGTCTCCAGCTCAACCATCTGGGACCTGTCCCAGATGCTGCTCATTGCTGCCCTAATTGCCATCCCATACACAACAGTATGTGTGATCTCTCCCTAATCACCCTCAGGAAAATTCGGGTAGGTTAATTCAAAACACTGATTTTCTTGTCACAGGCTAAATCAGCAGACACTGTTTGAGGCAGTTAATGGTGTATTCCAAAAAAATCTCTGTGCTGGTAGTGCCCAAGGTTGCAACCTGCAGCACAGGGGCTGCCACAAGCAGCACAAGCTGGAAGCTTCCTTAGCAAGCTCAGCTGGTCCAAGAGAACATGTGTAAGTAACTAGTAGTCACTTGTCCTTCTTGGAGAAGTTCAGTCCTTGGGCTTCTTGCTCCAGATTTACAAAAATGAAACAGAGGAACAACTGCGGTCTTCAGCTGAGATGGAGGAAAAAAATAGGCCTGCCTTGAAGTACATCCTGTCTGTAGAGGAAAACTATTGGATTGCAGTTCTGTGGTGACATTGGATTTTATGAAGGTCCTGTGTGCTGCTGTTGCATCAGGTAGTTCTTGGTGATGATGGTGCTCTTCCTGTCCAGTGTCCCCCAACATCAGCAGTTCAATTCTTTGAGCAGTGAAGTTGCCAGTCAACTATGAATGTAATTTTTATGATGCTACAGAAACCCCCAAATAGTCGAGTGCCATGGAGAGAAAAATCTGTCTACCTCCCCTGTAAAGACTGAGAATTATTTGAGGTGATTTGTCAGTCTTTTGTGGAGGAAAAAGTGAATTGCGAGCGATTGGCCTTTTGATGTTTTTGTGCTTTCAGGTGGATAATACAGGTCTTTCTGTGCAGTTTGAAGCTGTGCAGAGGTTGGTTGTTCTGAAGCTGCTCTTATGGAGGAGGGCAGAGAGGGGAGAAGAGGAGGTGCTGAAAAGTTATAGGGGGAAGGAACAAGCCAGCAGTGGCTCAGAGGTGTCTCCCAGCCTCCTAGACCATCATGCTAAGCACAGCCCTTTGGAATTAAGCTTGGCCAGGACAGGCAATGAATATTGCCTGGGAGTCTCCAACTTGGTAGGCCCTGTTGATGAAAGGGGGGGATGAAAGTAACCCCATAAGTGCTTCTATCTGTTTTCTTTTTGTGAGCATTGTTGGCTGTGATGGTCTATAAAATGTTATTGTCTTCTGTGGAACTGAATATTCTTCATAGGTAGTAACAATTTCAAAGTGCTGGTAGTATTTTGAGCACTGTGTAAACAGTGGGCCTGAAAATACCATATGCTGCATGGCCCGAGATTGTCGTAAGAGAAGAATTAACAGCTTTTCAGTCGGCAGTTTTTGAAGGAGCATCAGTTGGGGCTCCCAAGGACTCCTCTTGCCATTGAGGCAGTGTCAGGGATGGCTCTTTCCAGAGAGAGACATTGGAGACAGGAGAACCAGTGTGGGTGGTAGTCCCCTTCCTGATACCTGTCAGTCGTGGGTTGACACGTGTAGGACCTCAAGGCCTTTTCAGCAAGTGTTGACCTCCGTCTTCCAACCAAATGCTACCACAGAGCTTTGATGCAGCAGCTCGGGGCAGGGCATTTCACAGGGGCAATTTAAACAGCAGGAAAGCTCCATCCTTATTCAGGTATATATCTTAATGTTTTGACCATGTTCTTTTTCCTGTGGCTGATTATGTGGTTTGTTCATGGCTATGATGTGACAGACACAACATTGAGTGGTGGCAGCTGATCAAACTCACGGGGGCAAGAAACCTCCTGGTTAGCAGGGTGCAGACAGACGATGCACATGCACATGGACACACATGCCAGGTCTCTCTGTAACAAACTCATTCTAATTAAAATTGCCACGTAGCAAAGCTGACACAGGAGGCAGTGGGGTTTAGTGGGCAGAGAGCACTGGTTCGCGAGCCTGGAGGTCCCACTCCTTGGTCTTCCCATCGTTTGCAGGGTGACACTGGGTAAGTCACCTCTGTGCTCTGCACTGCTGCTGCCCTCTAATTAAATTGCAGGCTCTTCAGCACGAGCTGCCCATGTACAGCTTTGAACGATGAGGTTTTCATCTTGTTTGAGATCTCTCAGCACTGCATTAATACCATTATATTAATCACATTATATGATTTATTGGAACACCATAAAGGCAGTTTTAAAAAAGAATGATCCTAAGGTGAAGGCAGAGAGCTGAGGATATGATGTTAAAAGTTCTAGTCCCACCATAATTTGGAGCTGATCATTTGTGCTTTCAAGTGGTATAAAGCCCTGACTCCTCAGGTGAGCCATCAAGTCTCCCAGTGAACTAAGATTTGTAGAAATTCTCTTTAGATCCCTCCATTGCCGTTATTTCTTTTATCTCTTATCATAGCATAGATAACCCGCTTAAAGTCATGTCACAATGTTCAAGGCTCCATAAGAAAGCCAATAAAATTATCATTCTTAGCAAACAGTATTCTTCCAGGGGGTTGAATCTATGAGTGTGGAATGGGGCTGGTCAACCGATGGAAGGAAGGATGGGAGTCTCGGCGAGGATCCTGCAGCAGCTCTTGGCAGATATGAGACTAGAGATGTCCCTGTCACTACTGTGGGCAGCTGAACTTCCAATGGCCATTTCCTTTGCCAGCTGAGATAAATCAGGGTTAAAAGAATGGGGACAGCAAATAGCCACCTAATGAGCACTCAAGCAGACACCTGTGCTTTCCTAGCAACCCCCTAGCACAGGATGTGCAGAAAAACCTGTCTGAACAGGGGTTATTAGGTATGAGTGCTCGGGCACGGGTTCGAGGCTGGCTTTTTGGAGGTTGCTAAAGGACTGTTCCGAGGTTGACATGTTATTTGGGCCTCCTCGGGGCATGGTTCTGGGGAGGGCACCTGGAAGCCACTACTGTTGAATGGCAGTTTGGACGTGGCACCTTTGGTTGGGGTGAGAGCAAACTGGTGTCATGTAGACAGGCAGTAACATCTCTCCTCTCCCTGTTCAACTTCTGAGTAAAAACACTTGATCCTTTTCTCTGTCCTGTTATCTTCTCCATCTGTCTGGCTTTTCTTGTGCATCTCATGGAACCCTTTCCTCTTTTCATGGCCTCAGCTCTGAATGTGAACTAAAACCCACATTTATTTCCTGATTATTGTTGATTATTGGAAAATACAACCAAAAATACTCTTTCTTACAATTACCCAGCACTGGTAGTGCTTTATTCCACAGAGTGCAATGGTTGATACTCTCAGAGTATCAATATTGAGACCTTCATCAGGTTCTTCATTTACACTTGAACTGCAGTGAGACCAGCAGTGTACATGGGACACGTGCTGATACTGCTGATGCTTCTCTGTCTAAGCTTTTAATGGGTTCTGCAGGATAAATGTTTCTAAGCAGTGCAGTATTTTTCTTCACTGAAGCAGAAGGCAAATTGCATCATTTAGCGTATCTTAATTGATATGAAGATGAATGTTTCTATAGATGTTACTCCCTTTCGTTTCAAAGCACTGTTAGAGCAACAGCTTGCCAAAGCCACCCCATGCTGCCTTCTTTACATAGGGATAACTTAAATGATCTTATCAACATTTCATGGTGCTTGTTCTAATGAGGTTGTAATTTAGAAGATAGGGTCTATCATGTTGTAACAAATCACTGCATTGCAATGTGTTCTGCTGAGAACATGAAGTCCTGCTCCATGACAGTGTGCCAGCACCAAACAGGTGGGCAGATTTAACATAGATATAGATTCCCTCTACAATGTAGGTACTTCAGGGCCAGACAGCAGCTGGGTGCAGAATAAGAGCTATGGACTGAGTCTGGACTCTAGTTTCTGCCTGAGTCCCACTCTGGATTCCAAGATCTTTCTTAAGCTGCAAGAGATTTTTTTTTTTTTTTTTTTTTTTGATTTTAAAACA
>JAVCKT010095965.1:0-13938 GCA_032273925.1 Rhynchotus rufescens
ATGAAATGAAATGAAATGAAATAAAATAAAATAAAATAAAATAAAATAAAATAAAATAAAATAAAATAAAATAAAATCGTGCTTTCTGCTACGGCAAGGACGTCCAACCCTTGACGGTGCTGCCTGCACCGGGCATCTGCTCTGCAGGTTTGTGGGTTTTGCGGCTACTTCTGTCCTCTCTTTAGCCCTCAGCACCCCAAATTCCCCATGATGGGGCCACGGGGCCCAAGAGGAGACGGTTTTAGTGTCGTGGAGTTGGTTTGGTGTCGTGGAGGTGATTTGGTGTCGCAGAGGACACCTCCAAATGCCCCCGTGTCAGGCGCTGTCTGCACTGAGGTTTTTACCCAGGGAGGAGGTCTCAGAAACCCGGTGCCTTCTTTTGCTATAGTGGATAGTGGATCTGATAGTGGAGAAGCTCCCTCATTAGCTCTGTTATCAGTTCTTTATCACAGACGTGTAGCCTTGGCCTCACTGGCAGCAGACACAGTATAAAAGAACATTTTTTTTTTCCTTATTACAGGGAGCCATCAGGGATAAAGAAAGTGGCATCTCATAAAGTTATCTGCACACTGTGTCTTGTACCCCAAGACATCAAGTTCATGTGATCTGGGCAGCTGATAAAATCAGTCTGCAAAGATAAAAACGTCCTGATAAACAGTAAAATTTATTAAGACAGGTACCTATCACGGTGCTGACTGTTACATGCCTTTTTAAAAGGACTTGTAACAAGAACAGCTCAAGAGAAAATCCTGATGTGATGACAGTTTGGAAAGCAATGTCTGACAACCAGGAGAGAAGCTCCTGTGTTGGACATTGGCTAAGAAATGGCTGAGCGAATTTGCCTGTGGAGGTGCAAAATACGTAAAGAGCAGGTGTTGGATAAGGATGCATTGGTTTTTGGAGAAAAGTTTTTTAACGAGATGACTTGCACCAAAGCTTGGTGTTCCCTCTTCCAGTGCCTTTAGACTTTCAGTGCTGGTTTCTGGTTTAGACCAAATGTCCAGCTCGCTGTAGGAAGTTGCATGATTTGAGGACACCTGAATTGTCTTGTGAGCTGGATCTGTGCAATTTTCCAGTTTACAAAAACTAAGTTAATAATAGACACTTTTGTAACGCCTTTTGGGCGCAGAGCACTGTGTCGTTGCTTGGTTGTATTTGTCGTTGCCTGAACAGCACCACTGGCATCGGTGGGACTTGCAGGAACGTCCTTGCCGAGGCCTTGAGCCAGCAATACGGGGTGTAATGATCCCCTTCCTGACAGTCTTAGCTGGTTAGAGATCTTCCTGACTCGCACAAATAAAGGCATTTAAAAAACAAACAGCACCTAATTTCCATATATAGAGTCCTTTGGAAAATACTAGCCCATCAATTATGCATTTTTTTTAAACACTGCCTTTTATTTCTCTGTCTAAAGGGGCCCATTTAATACTACAAGTAATGTTCTGAGTGGTACCGGGCTTGGCACAAGCGAGGTGCTTAGCCGGGTTCCTTATTTTTATGATCCATTGTTTGCTAACCATTTTTCCCTCGTTTCATTTGTCGCGCCGTCCCCGGGGAGCGCAGGATGGCGGCTCGGCGCGCGCTCAAGGCCGTCCTGGTGGATCTCAGCGGCACCCTGCACGTTGAAGACTCGGCTGTGCCAGGCGCGCAGGAAGCGCTTAAAAGGCAAGTTACCTTTTCTTTCCATTTCCTCCCGTGGCTTGGTCAGTGCTGTTTGCACAAAGATGCTGCTTTTAGTGAAAGGTTTCTGCCTTACTATGTCTTGCCTTCATGAGCAGATAAGTGGCCAATTTCTTTCCTTTAGTTACACCTGTATTAACACCAGGAGAACTCTGTAAAGGGCCCAGACCTTGGCATGTTTTCCCTAAGAAGCTTTGTAGGTCATTTTTTTGTAGGAAAGACTTTATTTTCCAGAGCATTTCAGCTAATTCACACAGCCTTAGCCCACAGTGGAAGGTTAAAGTCACTTCAACTCAGCTGATGCTCAGTGCTTCATTTAACTACAGGAGCCTGATCATATATGTGAGCTTGATCATATATGTGAGTTGTGGTGGACTAGATTGAGATAACAATGAGAATAACTTGACCCTGGAAGGAAGTCCTCAGAAGAGGACGCTTACAAAATCCTCGCTTTCTTTGGTCTTACAGATTTTATTTTATTTTTTTATTTTATTTTATTTTATTTTATTTTATTTTATTTTATTTTATTTTATTTTATTTTATTTTATTTTATTTTATTTATTCTAGATAAACAACCTCAGCTTTTTAGTTGGAAGTGTTTGATAATACGGCTTTATATGAAGCTCAACAGGTTAACAGTGCAGTAAGTACCCCCTCTGATGAAAGGGTGTCTATAGAAACTGAGGCATAGAAAAATGATTAACTGTTGAAGGGCTAAGTTGGCAGCAAAGTAGGAATATGCAGTGCCATGAATCTTTGTATCCTATTCCGACACTTTTTCCCTGAGGAAGTCACCTTGCAAAAGAGCAAGAGAAACAGTATGAAGCGATATATGCCGCTGAGGTGAGTGATGGATACCTTAGGATACTACAGCAAAGAGAATTAGGGGAGAGAAAGTAGATAGAATTAAGCATGAGAAGTTTTCCTGGGGTTTGGTCTCTGCTTAGGTTTCTCTAAAGCTAGACTGTTGCTTGGAAGGAAAGCAGGTGGATTAGGAGAGCCCTGTGTATAAAACATTGATTCTCCTGCTGCTGCACTGCTGCCGGATTCCTACCAGGCTGTGCTCATGCAGCCCCGTTACCAGCTTTGGGAGCAGAGAGCAAGGGAGAGGAGTTAGAGAAGGCATAAGACATTGCAGTAGGGCAGTGCTCTGTTGTGCTTCAGTTTAGGCTCAGGTTTGGAGAATAGATGCCATTTCCCTGCAAAGAACAGCCACGTCTGCTTGAAGATAGGGAAAAAAAGGAAAAAAACAAAAAGGCAAATTTCAGGCAAGAGAAAGAAGTGGCAGGTGCAAACAAGGCTCCGCAACTGACCAACTTTGTTCTCCTGTTCTCCATGCAATTTAGTATTTGTTTCTATAGCAACAAACACAGAAAGTGATGGTGAGGGAGCAATTAAAGGAAATGCCATTGAAATTGTCACTTGGAATTATTTGGTTGTTCAGTAGCATGTACTGTCAGCGTAGGGCAATAACATGGTTTTATGTGATGATCAGTGCTCCTCTGTAAAGAGAAATGGCTGAAAAGCTGAGATAAAATTGCCACACGGATAACACAGCCTCCTACAGCCTCCTGCATCTCGGAGTGAGCTCCAGCTATGTGAAACTCCCTGGGCATGTTCAGTTCAAGTTTCAGCTGTTATTTCAGCAACAAGGTTTATTTATTTGGGTTTATCTATTTTGGTTCAGGTTAATGCTGTTAATCCAGCTGTTAATGAGTTTGGACTACTTACGATCCAAGTTGAATTAAAAGGCTTTTCAGGCTACTTGCAGTTGATCAAAGATATTTTTGTTACTCATGTGAAGAGGGAATTTGGAATCTCCGTTTTCCTCCTGACTCTTCTGGGTAGAAACAGAGCAGGGGAAACCTGATCTTGTTCTGCAGAGCAGACTGTGATTTTTGCCTTATGGTTCACTTTATGTTGCCCTCCAGTCCACACAGGGTACTTCTGGACTGTAGTTTGGCATATAGACAATCTTTCCAGCTGCAACCTTTAATAGATGGTCCTTTCTAAACCCCAAAGAAGCATTTGAAGTGTGTAAGTAAAATAATTATCTTTGTCTCTTTGCATCAGGCTCCGGGGTGCCCCAGTCACCATCCGGTTCGTGACCAACACAACAAAAGAGTGCAAGAGAGACCTGCTGGAGAGGCTGACAAAACTGGGCTTTGACATTGCTGAAAATGAGATCTTCACATCCCTGACAGCAGCCAGAAATCTCCTGGAGCAAAAGCAGGTGCGGCCGCTTCTCCTGGTGGATGATAAGGCCTTGCCTGATTTCACAGGTGAGATGGAGAGAGAAGAGCACGAGGGAGGGTTGTTGAGCCAGCAGCTAAGGAAATCCTGTGCTCCTCCTTTTGTGGAACAATGGGCATGTAAACACTGCTCTGCCTTTGCAGAGTTGAAGTGTCTGCTATTCTCAGTGTGGCAAATGGGTTGTAAATGGTGTTTTGGGGACATGTTGCTGTCCTCCACCAGCCAGCGTGAGGACCAGCATGTTGCACAGTTGTCAGAAATCTTAGAGGAGAGTAAGACAGCACGGTAAGTTCTAGGCTGGGGACATCTGTGATGTGTTTGCACTGAAGTGGTCCTGTGTGGCAGGATGAAGCCTTCAGATGTGCTTGTGTTGTCCTGCATAAAGCAGAGTTATTTCCCCTTGGGACCTATGCATAGTATAAGAGCTAAACAAGAAGAGCTTGTGCCTTCTCAGAAGGAAAATAGAAGAAAGAAGTAGCAGAAACACAAAACTGAAGTGTGTTTTTCTGCATGTTCTAATCAAATTGCAATGCTGTGGACTATGCAATGCCTTAAATGCATAATGGCTAATATGTAGCCTATGTTTTGCTTCATAGTGTAGAGCACTTAGATTACTACTAGCCACTACGAAAACCTAAATACATAAGCTGTTCTGTACAGTCATAAAAATATGTTGTTCTTTTTAATTTAACAGTAAACCATCTAAAGCCATCGTTGTCGTAGTTGCTTGAGGAGTAATGGGAATGGCAACTAAAACCTTCCAGTGGGCAGGAATTCAGATAAAGCTCATTGCTTTTTATTAATTTCTAGTGCAGAAGGTGATATTTAGTATTAGGTCTTTGGGGAGTTATTCAACCTAGCAGTGCCGATGTGTGTATTGCAAAAATGCGTCAATTTATCAGAAAGCTGAAGTTTTCCTGCACTCTTGTAGAAAGATGATGTCCATATAGGACTAGTGCTTCCAAGCAGTTTTGCCAGCTCTTTTTGGTCCCTTGATGTTGCAGCATGTTTTGTCCTGCTGGTTCTCAGAGATCTTTTTTAGGCCAAGTTAGATGACAAAGTGATCAATGTGCCCCGCACCTATTGCTAGATCAGTAGTGACACAAATTACTGAAAAGCCTCTATGTAGAGGCACAGGAAGTTCTTTCTCTATAGATAGATGGCCATTAAATGTGAAATCCCCTATGGAGTTGCAGTTTAGCTTGAATATTGAACATTTGGGTCTCATTTCATATACTTTTGATACCTGATTAGGTTATAGAAGCTTTACCACTGTTATTTCTCTTGATTGTCATCTCTGAACACCTGCTTTAGTTTCATGTGAGCCTGCCTCTCTCCCTTGGAGCCTAACCTGATTTATTCTAGCTCAGATATCTCAGGCAGGTGCCTCAAGGTAGGGCAGTTAGTTCTTGACTTACGCCACTGCTGGGAGTGTTTTTAGCTTGCTTGAAGTTGAAAACGTCCTCACTTCTAAACACATGTACACCTCAAAGGCATCATCTGGGGGAATTGTTCAGATCTGGCCACTGAAAAAAGAGTCTGAACACGATTAGTTAGCAGTGAACTTCTGTGAAACGGGGCAGGCTGAGGTGGAGCTGCAGCCTGTGGCCCTCATTAGCAATAGATTTGCTGGAGCAAATGTGTCTTTTGGGGCGTATGGGTAGTTGCGGGGGGGTCTCTTGGCCATGCACAAAGTTGACTGTATTGCTAAGTATGAAAAAAATGTGGTTCACTTGCAATAACATGTGGTACTGATTTTGATTTTTCCAGGGATAGCCACTAATGACCCTAATGCGGTGGTAGTAGGACTGGCTCCTGAGCACTTTAACTATGAGATGATGAATAGGGCATTCCGGTAAGTCCGGGGCTCCTTGTGGATATTTTGGAATGGTGGTTTTCTCTTGCTGGGCTCTATATCTCCATATAGGAGTGAAATTCCATCCTGTATGGAGAGGTGTGTGCGGTAACATCACCATTATGTAGTGAGAATTGCAGTGTCCCCTTCCATGTCTGAGAGAGGACCAATAACTTTTGAGGATTTGGGGGCCTTACCCACGAGCGTCAGGTGGTCCAGTCCTGGGTTTCATAGGCCTCAGTTCATAAGTAAGCTTAGTTACAACATTAACAAGAGAATTACAAAGATAACAAAGTTAAAATATCAATGTGGAGAGGTTAGCAAGGTTTCAAGAGGAAATGCTTACACAGAAGCGAGGGTGTTCAGAAGCATTAAGGTGGAGAAAGTCTCTGTGTTCAAAACTTCCATCTTCAGAGTCCCGAAAGGCAAGGACTGTTCTCTAGGCACCGTTTGAAATGACTGGAAATGAATTTCCCTTCTCGTGTCCATGGGATTTTGCTATCCCATTTAAAGGGACTCTCTCAGGTGAGATCCTTGCTGTGAGTGGTTGCGGTGCTGCTGTGAGATTGGGTTTTGTGGGGTCCTAGAGGCCTCCTCCCGCTGTGAGCCCGTCTGGCTGCTCGCAGGCACACGCACCAGCTCGCTGAGCTTGGAATGCTTTAGTCCAATGCAAGTGTGCTGGGGTAATTAAGTGAAATGAAATGCTGTTGTTAACGCATTGCCCACGGTACCTGAGCAACTCTGCAGACTGGTGGGGAAGAAGAGACCTTCTCCAAGGAACTTGCAACTAACCTAAGCCAACCTCTTGGAACAGAGGCACCGAGCAGCTCCAAGAAGGGCCATAAAGGAGCAGAAGAAGATTCTGCTTATTTTTTTAAAGGCTTTTAAAATTTCACGCATTTATTTATTTGTAAAACAAGGTTAAGAGGAACAGAAATGCTCCTTTTTGCTCTCCAGATGAGGGGCCAGTGGTGCCCCTCTCTCCCCAGCTCTGTTCCCACTGTGCTATTACATCCCTACCCGTTGTGATAAAGACTGGAGCTGCCTGCAGCGACTGCAGAAGGCACCGTAAAATCAGGCGGGGAGTTTTTGGCAGAGAAGTTCAGCTTTTATCACCACTATCCAGAGGGCTTTTATTGCATGAAACTGGGCCTGGGAGTGGAATGCATCAGCGGGGCTGGGTACTGCCAGGGTGATTCATGCAGTGCAGCAGTCTCAGGGACTTTCTTTTGCAGCAGGACAGGTAGCTGCTGTATCTACTTAAAAATATATATATATTTGCCAGGCAGGTAACACAAAATTGTAAGAATCAGAGATGGGCACAGGCGGATTAGGCCCAAATCCTCCTGTGAACTCCTGTGTGTTGGTGGTTTGGTCGTCGCGGGTGCAGGGTGCTGGAGGAGCACGGCCTCTGCCGCAGCGGTTTTGTAAGGCCGGTGTCGGGCGAGACCCCCGAACGTGTGTGAAGGGGCTTGGCAGGGTTCCTAGGGGAGCACAGGCTAAGGATGAGCTGCGTGGGACTGTGGAATTGCAGAATTCCTTAGTACTGGAGCTGGCCTTGGGCTGGTGCCACTCTCGGGGCTTTGACCATCTCTCTTTTGGAGCTATTGGTCCTGTAGAGCAGGAAGAAAGAATCCAGCTTTGTTTCTCCAGGGAGTGGCAACAGTGCTGCCAGCGGGGGAATTCAGTGAGGCAGGAATGTGCCTGATACCTTTGTGGGTTTTTTTTTTAATCCTCCCATGTTAAAATAGAAAGTCAAAGTTTGATGATTCACCTGCTGCTTGGGACTCCCCTAAACACCCCTCCCTGTTGGAAACGTGTAGCTCTTGAGTCATTTGGCTGAGGGGTTGCTTAGAAAAATGAGCCTGAGCTTTGCACTATAGAAAGGAGTTAAGAAATACTTAACTGTTAAAATCCTCCAGGCAGCAGTTTTTTGGGGAGATTTGTTTTATTAGCTGTTTCTGGGGAAAGGGAAGGAAGGAAGAAACTTCACATTTACATTTTGATTCCCAACTTATCAGTGGGAGTCATGCCATCAGTGTAAACAAAAGCAGGATCAGGCCTTCAGCTGTAAATACCCCTAATACAATTACATATTTTCTTGTTCCTCGGTTCCCCAGGTTGGTGCTGGATGGAGCCCCTCTTATAGCTATACATAAAGCCAGGTACTTCAAGAAGCAGAGCGGTTTGGCCCTGGGACCTGGGCCTTTTGTGGCGGGCCTGGAGTACGCGACGGACGCCAAAGCGACAGTGGTGGGGAAGCCGGAGAGGACCTTCTTCTTGGAGGCGCTGCGGGGCACCGGCTGTGCCCCCGAGGAGGCTCTCATGATCGGTGACGTACGTGGGCGCCGCGGCTCCTCGCGCTGCTCCCGCGGGGACAGAGCCCCCCGCTACCTCGGCGCTGTGGTGGGCGAGCGAGGGCTGGTGGCGGCGGCGCTCACCGCTCTCCCGTTGCGTGGCAGGACTGCCGGGATGACGTGGCGGGGGCGCAGGGCGCTGGAATGCGTGGCATCCTCGTGAGGACTGGTGAGTGCGGCGCGGAGCCATCCCAGCGGGAGGCACCCCTGGCTTCATCCCGCCCCGGGCACTGACGCAAGGCAAAGCTGGGCTCCCGGGCCATGGCCAGTCCTTTGGGATTCGTGTTATTTGGCCCCCCTGGGAGCTGCTGGGGACCCTGAGCGCATCCTTACGGAGCAGCTTGTCGGGATGGAGGCAGTGGGTTGGGTTCCCAAGCTGCAGCGTGGCAGCCTGTCAGGCAGCGGGTCGTGATTGAGGTGCTAGATAGAGATTAAATCAAGGCGGGCCATAAATTGGACTTAATGTTTGAAGAACAGTTTAGAGCCTGGCCTCTTACCTGATAGCAGGATGATGTGAAGTAATAGCTGGGGGTGGCTGATCTTGTAGATTGGAATTTTACAGGGACTAAAACACTAATAGTAGTCAAAGAACAGAGAGAACTGGTGCTTATCTAAATCGTGGTATCTTAGATTGCCGAGATCATCATGTCGATGTAACCTCTGACCAGTCAGAAACTGATGACATTCCTTGGTAATTACACTGATAATTATCTAAATGTAAATGTAAATTTGTCCTCCCATGTCTGGCTGCTTCCGACCCTAAGAGGCTCTAGTATTTTTTTGAGGAGGGGCAAATGACCAAGTCCAGCTGACCAGTCGTCCAGAGCAGCTTCCTAACCGTGTGGTTTTGTTCACGCTACAGGTAAATACCGAGCAGCAGATGAAGACAAAATCAATCCGGCTCCTTACTTAACCTGTGCGGATTTCCCTGAGGCTGTGGAACACATCCTAAAGCATCTGCTGTAAGAAGGGGAGCAGGGAGTGCCAAGAAACTTCTGTTTCACACAGTTTCATTTGTTCTTCCTTGAGAACGGAAGGCCCCAGGATCCGTGCATGAAACTGGCCCAAGGAGCCCAGCAGGTCACAGCAAAGCCCTTGTGCTGCAGGGGTCGCGTGGGGATGTAGTTAGAGACCACAGGGCTCTGCAGTCCATTGATTATTGACTATGATCAATAGAGCTTGTGAATGATCAGGGGATGTGGCACACAGTTGTGCTTGTCTTTAGTTTTCAAGAAATAGCTGATTAAAACCCAGTCTAAAGAGTCACCTTTCTGGGCCAGACCAGCTGTACTGCAAATGCTACTGGAGCCACGCGGGTCACTAAAGCAGAAGCCCTGAGGGAGCCTCAGGGAAGGAGCCAGGCCCCTTCCGTGCCTTGCTCCTCACCGGGTAGCTCTGCTGCAATCAGATTAGGTAGAGACTAGGCACAGCTAGGAGGGACTTTAAAATTATTATTAATAGTAAACGCTGCTAATACCTTTCTCCTCCTTAGAACAGACGCTGGTTTTTGATTTTCAGATTTTGTGTGAAATTAAAACTTAAAAATTTTTCAGCTGTTTCAACTAGACGCTGTTATTAAATAGTATTAAAATCTATTTATTAAAAGGTATTAAAAGGCTTAGAGACTGAGCGTTTGAAGTTAGACTTCAGGGTCCTATTAACGCTTCAGTTGCAAAATTTCACTATTCTTGAGCTTTTGTTTTGTTTCTTTCTAATGTTATAGGGAAAAATAAATCTTTACAAGCCATGGGGACAAATTTGGGTTTTTATGCAGTTGGTTAGTAGAGCTATAAAATGAAATTTAATTCTGGAGTACGCGTTGCTATCCCTCCATGTGTTAAATACACCAATACAAGCCAACTTTGTAATGATGGTAAATAGCTTTTCTGGTCCATTTGCAGACTGTAATAATCAAAGTCCTTTACATTTGTTTTACAGTGCTCCTGAGTGTTAAATTATCAGCCTGTAATTAGACATTGCTGCAGTATTAACCTTATTGAAAATATAGTTTTGGGGTAATGAGGCATGGGAAACCCATCCTGATGAACAAGGGGGACACCCTCTGTAAATGGAAGATTGTCAGTGTGGAGTCTCATCTTAACTGTGGTTACCCTTAACACTTAAATTTAGTGTCTGGCAAAACATGTGTGGATGCAGTAGGCTCTGCAGTAGAAATGCAAGAAACAAACAGAAAACTCTGAAAATAAGGGTCATTTTTCAGCTGTTGTGTTCTATCATGTAAAATAACATCTCTGCTTAGCGCTATTAGGTGTGTAATGATCAGCTGAATGTCATCTCTGTTACAAATGTGCTGCCCCCCTCTCAGGGTGGGTTAGGAACATGGAGCTGCTGTCACACCCCCAAGAAAGAGAAATCAAGAGACGAAGGTCTTTGCCAATTGTAAATGTGAAGGAAAAGGTGATTGTGGAAGGTGCCCTGAGTTGTAACCTGCTGTTCTGAATAAATTCATGCTCGTGGTCACCCCAGCAGGGCTGGACAGGGGGTGTTCTCTGCGTGCGAGACCGCTCTTCAGGGGTGGGTTGAGTGGGGAACAGGGCTGTAGCCAAAGTCCTGCGAGGAACCTGCCCTGGGCCATCCTGACCTGTTCTTTACTGTTTATGGCTGACTGCAAATGCTAAGATAACTAACTACCCCGTTGGTTTCTAGCTGATATGTATAGCTGATGCCCCATTTTCCACAAAATCCCTACAGTTCTCTGATAAGCCTGCTGTTGCCCCTTTGGGAATCTCCCACATCCATGGGGGAGTCACAGGCAGCAGCACACTGAGGCTTTGAGCTAAGGACAGCCTGATCTCCAGCAGCTGCACAGGTCGCTGCTGGGTGCAGCATAGGGGCTGTGCTGCCGCAGTGGGTCTTGCAGTAGAAGAATGGGGCTAAATGTCCAACTTCGTAACTAGTTTCCTACTCCCTTCTTTCTTCCCCAAGCCCCAAAGCAGCTGTAACAAATAAAGACTGAAAAAGTCAGTTTATAAATCTTTATCATAACATTAATGCTGGATTGTTCGTCATATAGCAGTGCTATTCTGCCATTAGGTTACTTCCACAAAGAATATTTTAAAAGGGTGAGTGAGAAGGCCCTGTAAAAATAAAAATAACCAAATTACCCCATTACAACTCCAAGAGCAGCTTTCCCCCCGTGCACTTCCCATGGGGTTCTCCTTCCTTAAAGCAGCAGCACTTCCCTCTCCCTCACCACTCCATCCTCCGGAGGTGCCGCTTGGGATGGCCAAAGTCTGGAAAGTTTTTGATGTTTGGGCAGTTTGTTCATTTCAGACGGACTCGAACTCTCTCTGCCAGGCCGTGTACTTCTGGCTCAGGTTCTTGGCCGAAGGCTTGGTGTGGGCGATCACGTCCAGGAAATCGGCTGTTGTGATCGTGTCCAAGCGGATCGTGGGTAAGGTGCTGTTCTCTGAAGAGAAGACCACTCATTAAATACCGTAATTACTACTGAAAATACATAATGCAAGAGATAATACACAGAAACAACACAACTGATCTAGTGAGGAAGACAAAAAATTTTGTTTGTGCAGTGACAGTGAAAAGAAAAACACCCATTTTTTCAGAATTAAGTCTTTTTTTTCTTTTTTTTTTTAAACCCGGTTTAAAACTTTTCTAAGCAGGTAACAGAGCTCCACCTGCTGGGGCTATCACTACAATTCCAGGGGTTCCCCGTGTGGCTCAGCATTTCCCACGGGGGGATCTCTGTGGTACCTGGTTGATGATTTTCCAGAGCACTGAATATTTTCCTCACTGGCCTCATGGCCGCTTCCTTGCAGACCAGTCTGATGTCGGAGCCCGAGTAGCCCTCGGTTTCCTGGGGCAGAGCACACAGCGCCGCTCAGCCTTGCAAGTCACATAGGAATCAAATTCCCAAGCGTATATATTTTTATATGGATTTATATAAATACATTTGCAAATTTCACTCCCTTCTAAAATACACATATGCATTATACACACACACACACACATATTTATGCATATCTACATATAAAGTATGCATGAAGCACTACGTTGCTTTTCTTGATCCGAATGCCCAAGGGACGTTGTAATAGCTAGCAAAACATTGGGCATTTTCTTTCTTAGGGGCAGTTTCTCATAATAAAACTCACCTGAATCCACTTCCTAACTTGCCTGCTAATAAAATAAACACGTTTCTTTTCTAACCTTTACGAAACAGCATCGGAGCAGAACTGTGTGTGCGACCACAAACCAGGGCGAGCAGCCGGCGCGGGTGGGCGGCTTTGGAGGAATGGAACGCAGGCGGATCCCGGGATGGGGACTGGGGCTGGATTTGGCGGGGGGGCCGCGCTCACCTGGCCCAGCAGCGCGTAGTCCAGCTCGGCGCGCAGCTCCGCGCGGCCGTCGCTCAGCGGCGGCAGCCAGTGCCGGATCATGGCCTGTCGCGCCTCCCCGCTCGGCAGGCCCACCAGGATGCGCTTCTCCAGGCGCCGCAGCATGGCCGGGTCCAGCTCCCTGCGGGACAACGCGCAGGAGACACCTCAGCCTCCCGGCCCGTCGGGAAAGGAGGGATTCGTTGTCCCGCCTATCCCCGCTCGCCGTGTTGGCAGCACTGAGGACACAAGTTACCATCATCTTGAAAGGCAAGCAATAAAATAAAGCCACAAAGGGGAGCATCCAGTCAAAGGGATCACGTGAAAGGTGGACAGGCTGGAGAAACGGGAACCAGAATCTCGGGCAATGCCGGCACTGATAAAGTAGTTTTGCCTTCAAAATCTTTTATATTAATCTCCAAACCATTCATTTTAATCTGTTTTTCTCCCAAGTGCTTTGCAGTTGTTTGTATCTAATGGTAACAAAACTGAATCCAAAATTATTTGCAAAAATGCAAGCAGGGAAACTGAGGGCTAAGCAGCGTTGTTGGCCCAGGCAGCCGTTCTGTCCATCAGTCTGCCCATACGTAGAAATTACCTCCATTTACTGAGAGAGGTTACAGGGCCCTGCTTGCTGGCTAAGGAGGGAAACAGACAGTTATCTAAGGGTGTTCAGCTTGTCCGCCGCAATTGTTTTGTTACTGATCAAATGCAAGCTTAAATGGCAATAATATCCAGAATAAAACAAGCAGAGAAGCAATAAAATATCCCCTAGATAATAACCAGTAAATGCATTAGGAAATGCCCACGAAAAGGACACGTAGAGCTGTGCAGGGTCATTTCAGAGCTCCTCTGGGACATCAAAACACGTCGTCGCTGCCAAATTTCACAAAGCTCCAGGCCGTTATTTTCACTGCAGAATAGAGAGAGGTGCCAAGGGCTCCAGGGGGGACAGAGAGGCCACAGACCCGAAGATGGAGCCGAGACGGGTCCAAATCCACCCCCATGCAGCGCGACGGCCGCGAGGAGCCTCGGGGAGGACAGGGAAGCTCCTCGTCCCCTCCCAGCTGCTGTCCTGCCCATCAGGGTGGGGAAAAGGAACATCAGTGGTTGCAGTGCAGCAAAAAGAGCTTTTTAGGCTCCTCTTCATCCATCTGAAAGCAGCTTGGCTCTCTTCTGGGTTGTGTTTTGTGAGCTTTTGGGTTTTTTTGGATCATCGATAAATATCCAATTAAACCAATCTCTTAAAATCAATCTTAACAACAATGTCTGAAAGAACACAGGGGCTGCTGTGAAGTCACAGCCTTCAGGGCACTCAGGCACTAGGTATTTCATAAATTCAGCTGCCTAAATATGTAATTATTTCCGATTTTTTAAAATGTATGCATATAAAAATACTATATAAAATGTCACTTTCTCAGTTGAAGTCTAGGATCTTATA
>JAVCKT010095966.1:0-13931 GCA_032273925.1 Rhynchotus rufescens
TGGTTCTTATTTTTTTTTAGCACTAAGTATTTGAAAAATATCAAGACCCCAACAAATATAAAAAAAAAAAAAAAAAAAAAAAAAAGGTTTATTCTCCTCTACTGAACACGAACTCTCGGCCTTAATCTGCTAATGCAAGCTTACTCTCAAGTATTCATTGCAGAAACTGCGAGCTAAAGGATTGAACACAACCACATTAGTGCACAGGGAGCCGCCACCTCCTGAGTGATTTACGACCCATAGTGTGTGTGTGTGTGTGCTAGAGAGAGAGGGACACAAAGAGAGAATAATGCATGAATATTTAACTGTTTAGGCTGCATTTGTGCAAAAGAGATGCCAACTGCAAGGCATGATGTTCTCAATTCATGCCTCTTCTGTGATGGGCAAAACTCCTCCCACTCTCTGATACATTTGGTAAGTTAAGGGGCTAAGCAAAGTGACAGTAATTCCATCTTTTTCTCTCAATTCTCACCCTCTGCCACGGCCTCAGAGCTTATTAAGATAGGAGAGGCCATTGCTGGGATGCTGAGCAGAGCGGGGGCTCCTCCTGGCCACGTGCTCCTCAGGACTGGGAAGACATGCTTGGAGCCAGCATGTTCGAGATAAAATAGAGAGGCAGGAGCTGGGCCATTTTTTCCTTCTGAGGATATTGTTAAAGCCAGGAAAGTGTGGAAAATCCCCGTGAGCCTTTTATTAAAGTGCTTTTCAGGTGCCCATGAGCCCCATGGGGCCATGTGAACTTAAAAAGCACTGAAACAGGCTGGCAATATTTGTTCAAGCACACGGGAGTAGAAGCTGACTTACTTGGTGTTGCAGAGTTTTCTATCCTGCTTGTCCTTAGGAGAGCAACTTAGGTTTTCAATACCAGGTGCTTAGCAAGGAAATCACTGGCCACTCATCTCCAATATTTTTATTATTTTCTTCCAAATATTGAATAGTTTAAAATGCTCCATCAAGCTCAAGTAAAAGCTAAAGTCAACAACTGCTAAGCAATTTGCTCAAAAATTCGGTTATCCACCTTACTTCACCGTCTTGAAATATTTTAGATTAGTATTCTTGTGCAACACTAGCCCTGACTTCCATGGTGTGCATTAGGGCAGCAATAAATAAGTTGTGAGTTACATAGGTCTGACACAGTATTTACGCAAAGATCATATTTGCTCCTTCAAAACAGCCACCTATCAGAAGGTTTGGCCCTTGTACAAAGGCATTTATTCCGTGTATCCCTTTAAAGGTCAGGAAAGAAAATTTAGCAGATCAGTAATTGCAAAACTAGTTCTGTAAATGTGCTCTTATCTCCTGAACAAGAGGCAAATGCCAAGGCGCTAGGAAAGTGAGGTAAAGCAGGCTCAGGGAAGATTTAAATTCCAGGACCCTCACGGTGGCAGATGTTACGAGAGGAATTTTTGCCTTTGCTGATTCCCAGAAGTGATGCCCTGGTGCTCCCAGCAACCGTAACAGGCAGTCCAAAGTGGGAGAGAGCCACACATGTTTTATCCAAACATTCCCTCTTATCAATTTCTTGCAAGAGTGGGAGCAGAGGGAAGGTGGTTCTATATCTTAAACTGTCATTTGCACTGCCCAGTTTTGGTATGGACCATATTTTGAAATCCAAAACAAACCTTCCTATTCACATACGCAATCTGAGCTAACAGCTGTTTCAGTGCCAGCTCCTCTTTCTGTTGACTCCAGCAGATTTAAGGAGTTTTTTGACCAGCATTACTGTTAATATCAAATAAATACCTGTACTATCTGGTAAATAATAGTTATTCCTCCTGTTCTTCAGGCTTGTATTACTCCGTTCTCCTTGGGATTATTCTCTAGAACTCATTATTTGATTTTGTCTATTCTGCCCCTTTGTATTCACCTTCTCCATGATTTCTAAGTTATCTATCTCCATCAAGCACTTACTGCACTCAGTGACATCATGGTGGAAACTGGTTTTTTGCTATGTAACATATGGAAATGGATCCATACATTAGTTTCAGCGCATCTATCATTGGCCTTGTTGGGAATTCCAACCTCCGTGGAGTGAGCCGGCTTTCTCAGGCACATGAAACACCAGCCTTACTCTCTGCTACGCTGAAGTCTTAGCAAATGCATTTAGCATGCCAAATTTTCGGGTCATCCCGTGGGGGTTAAATCATGCTCAGCTGTCTCCGTAACAGCTCTGATTTTTGTAGTGCAGCCTGCACATGTAAGGGTGCAAGATTCAACCCGTGACCTGAAAAAGTTTAACGCATGCCACTCTGCTTTTTGCTGATCCAGATGGATGTGTTACTAGCATGTTGCCCGTGTCTGGACTTGTTCCTATGTGTAACAGGAGCTCTACGTCTGCCCCAAGTGCAGCAGGGTAAGGGTAAGGATGGGCAAAGCTAGCAACCTTCTTGCTCACACTGAGGGCTGCAGGAGCTGCGTGTTCTTGCAAGGAAGCATAAACAAGAAATTCAGAGTCTCTGGAGTTAGCTAACAGGCATTTTGTGAGAGAGGTCCCATCTCTTAATCACAAAATGAGACAGCATGAGCTGCATGTTAGTGAAACCATTGAGTAGGGGAACATAAACCATCACTGGTGCTAGCTGCACAACCCCCCTACAATGTCACATCTCACTAGTTACAGGATGGGCAGATTGCTGCGCAGATGTTGCTGCATGGACCTAAACTAGTCAAACAAAGCACAGCTTTTTTTTTTTTTTTTCTCTGAACTGAGACCTGACTTTCCCCGACCAGTCATTTGTCATGTTCAAGTTACAAATTCACAATGAGAGGCGTGACGGAAAGCACTGCTTATTCTTCAGCTACAGCCTCCTGGGTCCAGGTCTGCTGCCAGCATTAACAGTGCCCAGGGTCCTGCATCTGTGACCTGAGGAGTTAGTGGTGTCGTGTGGGTGTCATTGACAGCAGCGTCTGACCAGTTTTCTGACCTCACAGCTGCATTTGGCTGCTTAACAGCCTCCCGATACCCGCTCACTGTCTTCACCTCCTTCCAAAATATTTCTTTCTCACCCTCACCAGAAGCTCATGACGCTTGTCCTGGGTGGCTGAGCTCCCTCTGGGAGTTGAGAGCTGTTGGCATCGTCCCTGCCAGACCATGACCTTGGGAAGTCTCTGTTTCCCAAGCACTGTTATTTCTATTATCGCGCTTACAAACGCATTAATTGCGTCGCGCTTCCAAGGACTGTGCTTTTAATAAACCACATAAGTTCTGTGTTCAGCCAGCTGGAAATCCGGCATTTCTGTCGTGTTTGCAACAGTGCAGCGGAAGAAAAGAGCCAGCCACAAATCAAGCAGCAAAGCATTTAAGCACTGAATGCAGTATGATATATAGCCCTCTCCTGCCAAAGGAATAAAGCATTAGCATTCTGTTCTAAATTTGATGTCTGTGACCGTTAAAGGAAGAATAAAATATGAACTTAAAGCGTTTACACAACAGCCATCAGGCTGTAATAAGATTTCTGTCCTGTGGTCTCCTGGATACTTTAGGCTGTCAAGTCCAACAGTTCACAACAGATGGTTTAGATTTATGTTTTCCACTGTCAGGCTTAGGGCATGCATCTGGAAAATGCATATGCACTGGATACAGGTGGACCATTGTGGAAAAATCTTTAGTATCTCAAGCCTTAGCTTTCCTCTGTACTCCTGTATCCCAGCTAAAAAGCACTCACGTGGGATACTGTGTATGGGAAGTTTACAATAACTACAAAATCATGGAGCTTCCCTCTTCAGTTCTCCCAAACAAACCCATGAGAAAAATACTGGGGTAAACACAAAGAACCCTAGTTACTGGGGTGGCTAATTCAAATACGTCAAAAATGTTTTCTTAGGATAAAAAGGTAAGTACCACTATAAATTGCCATGCACCTCACAAAACAGAAAAAAACAATTATACTGTCACCATCACCTCTGTCAGCTGTGCAGATTTAAAAATCAGAGCATCACAGCACACTACCTGCCCAGTAATGAAAAGTGGGGCCCTTTTCCCCACATGCATTTTGGCCTGCGCAGGGGTAGAGGCTGGTGCTTGGCTGGAGGACAAGTCTTGCAGCACGGCACAAGACTCACCGTGCAGCTCTGCTGAGGCGGCTGCTTCCAGCAAAACGCACCACTTTCACTGGCACCCCACACTCTCACTAGGAACTACTGTGCTAGATCCCAACCTCCTCCTCATGCCTGAATTCCTCCTTTTGTGACTTACAATTTCTCAGCCACTGGGGAAAAGAGGAGATGGGGAGAACATATCCAGCTTGTGCGGCTCAGAAGAGTCTCCAAATAGTTTTCTCTAGAGCACGTTCCTCTTAAATATGATATTAAAACTCACTCTTTGCAGAGGTGAGGGCTAGAAATGCTGATGGGTCAGCGTTGGCTCTGATTTTAGTATTACTAGCCACTATCTTTCTATTAAGTTTTTAACTGCCAAGTAGTGGATACTCCTATTCGTTTCAGTGGCTCCACATGACTACACAAGTAGATACAGAGACCATCAGTGAAAATCTTTAGAGCTACTGAAGTGAGAGATCTATCTTTATCTAGAAATGGAGAACAAAGCCTTTTTTTATTTATGATTGGCTCTGAAATCATAAATACTTGGTGCTGTTGCAAAGTAGGAACCATGGTACGGATGCAAAGAGAGTAATAAGAGCCTGGAGGAGAGCTTTCAGCTGTACAGGAGATTAGAGACAGATGAATATTTGTGAGCATATGGGCTGAATAGAAGGTTGTGCAGAAAGCCTGTATGATTCAGATACTGCCAGCACCAGAGGGTTTGGAGGGAGAGAACAGCAAGTCAAAGATCACCAATAAGCTGTAAGCAAATGAGACAAGCTGAATGCTGGTGGTGTCCACAGTAGGCAAGAGAGCAAGGGCTGGGTGGCTTCCAGGAGAATATTCCCCTGCCTAGTTCTAGTTCTGATTGCCCCCCACACAGGTCTTGTGTGGATAACAGCACCTCCATGAAGATGTGCCAGGGTAAAAGGCGGGCATCACTGGTGATAACCATGGAAAACCCAAGGCCTGCAATGAAGAGGCTCTTCCAGTGGTGGAACAAAGCTTGTCAGTCCCTCCAGGAAACCTGCTGCTGCACCTGGAGGCTGCTGAGGAGGGTAACTGGGCTCGCTCAGGATAAATACTCGCACTGTCTCGCTCAGGATAAATAACTGGTGAGCCATGCAATAGCATGGCAATGAACACAGGCCTGAGGCAAGCAGGTCTTAACGCTGGTTGCAAAACTTGTGCTGTTCTTTTGACCTGGTTGCATGTCCTACTGTGTCCTTGCATGCTATTCCTGGGAAGTTAGTTGTGAGCATTCTTGTCCCACATGAGGATCTGGGGACTTTCATGTTTGCTTTTGATCTGGGAATGGCTTTTCTGGCATCACTCAGCAAACTACACAGGCTTAAAACAAACTTTCAAGCCCAACAACAAGCTCTTTCCTGGAAACACTTTGACATACTGCTGACAGAATAGCTGTTACTGTCTCCCTGGAGGCTGCCTCTCTCATTTGAAGGTCTACAATATTTAAAAACCTAAGTAAGTTCCTTTCCCTTGAGAGGTGCAGGTCCAAAGGACAGCATCCTTTTGGCTGTCAACAGAGGCTAAATAAAAAACTCAAGGACTCCAAATCTCAAAGTTCTGGCCAATATATTTACTGCCGGTTCCTGACGGCCATTGCATAAACTGGGACACGGACTGCTTTCAGCTGATCTCAGCCCATGAACTCTCTGTATTTTTAGGCACTGTGTATTTAAGAGTAGAATTTGAGCCACTGGATAATGTGAGAAACCACAGACCCAGGGACATAAACAGCTCGTTCCAGATCATGCTTCTACATAGTGAATGTGCTAAGTTTGGGACAAAATTTCTAGTAATTTGAGTTGATTAATTAACCATTTCTTATTGAGAGTTAAGTCAGATTACCCAGTGTTGACCTTGGGCCAAAAGCATCCACATGTATAATTATCATGAATCATGTGAAAGGCAGTGACTGGTTCATGTGTTTGAAATCCTCTGGTCCACAAGCTAAAATGCATGAGTTGGCTCAGGGCCAGGTCTGGCTTTCTTCGTCCTTGGGAGGTTCCAGTGTGAAACTCAGTGAATTCAGCCACACTCACGTAAGAATGTTAGTCTGTCCCCTCCTCAACACCACACAGGCATTGAGATTTGGTTAAATACATTTACAAAGATTTTCCACTATTCTTTGCCATTTGCATTTTCATAAAAAGAAAAATCTTTGCTTGTGAAGACCATCCGTTGGCTGTATTTAAGGTCTTTAACTTCCTTCCTTTTATCAGTTAAAATGCTATTTTTTAAAGGCGTTAGCAGCCAATGAGCTTCATTTATCTTTGAATATGACTCTGAGAGGAATAACTGAAATTCCAGCTCTGTTCTTGGACAAGGTTATGGTGGCTCAGCAGTCAGGACTTCAGTAGGAGCTGTATGAAGTCAGCCCATAATATGGAATATTTGCTTTCCCTTGCTCTTCCTTTCTATTCCCATTATAAAGTGCAGCTGAATAGGACATGATCAATAGTTGCCTCTTAATAGGAAGCATTTGTGTAGCTGTGCCATTTTATATTTAGAATGGGACTGCTTTTAAGAAGAAGGCTGAGACGTGTCACCAAATATTGCCATTACTTGTTTAATAAAATGTAGAGCTTGCCTCACTCTTTAAATAGCAGAATTGCCTTGTACAATCAATTAAAGCTTGCAAGCCTTCCTCAGGCCCATAGATGGCATATTCTAACTATTTGTGTTCTGCAAAAAAACAGTAATGGAATGGACAGCAAAAACAGTGTAAAAAGGCAAAACTAGAACAGAAATGAACAGAAATGTTCCTTTGTAAGCCTGAAAGAAAGGGAGTTTTGTGTCTGACTCCAAGGTGGAGCAGGCGCCAGTGGAAGAGGTAAGAGCTTCCAGATGAGGCTCCGTGGATGCCCACAGCAGAGCCTCAGCAGGCGCCACTTGCCTGTGATGGACAGCAAGAGCAGGGTGGTGGCACAGAGCCTTTATGTTTTCCAGTGAAAACAAAAGCAGACTGGAAAATGAAGCAAAAATGTAACCTAACACAGATGGGAATTACAGAAAAAGCAACCAGCACTAAATCCTGGAAGAACCACAAGTTCTCCTGCATTCCAGTGCCCGCAGTGCTGCGAGTGCCACACTGGTCAAAGCTTGTCTGGGAAGTTCTGTAAAACTAAAATTGCCTTTTCCTCTCCCACTCATTTGCTGGCATTGCCAGTTTCTATGTGTTAGAGAGCAAATTCCTTCTGAAGGCATGCTCTGAGCACAGCAAGTGTCAATGCCTATAGCATGTGGCCCTCAAGCAGGAGAAATTCAGGTGTTCATAACACGTGTGAACAAACAGGGGGAGCCAGAATCTGCTTAAAGAATAAGGATGGTGGGTGCAAATAGGCATTGGGTATTTTGCTAGGGATGAGCAAACAGGCTTGCACAAAGAGCACAGGGAATGCAATAAGCCAGCACATTGCAGCCTTTAGCAGGGATAACCCCTTAGGAGGGATACTCAGAGTTTTTTCCAGTATGTGCCCATCGCAGAAATCTAGCTCCTAGTTCAGACAAAAGGGATGCTCAAGGTTGTTACTGATTTTCTTGATGCACAATAGGAAGAAATAATGGCATTACTGGTAGGAGTGAATGTCTGAATGTCTTCAACAAGCATCTTTCACAACAACAGCATCTACCCTAGGACATGACCCCAGTATCCAGGCCATGCATCCCAAAGCAGCCCATATCCTTGCTGTTCACTGCTAATCCCCCCCAAAGTGGCCTGGTGGCATCTGCCTGCAAAACACATGGCTCTGTTGTGTCCTGTGCAGCAGCACCCCAAGAGCACTTGCATTTCAGCTCCGTGAGCCTGAAATAGCAGTAGCTGCATGACAGCCGGAGCAGCACTCTTAGGTGCAGGATGTTGCACGTGGGCCTGTGAGCTCCAGCCCTGGGCATGAGAAGCATCTGGAGAGCACAGAGGCTGCTGGAGGTAAGTAGGTCCAAAACCTCAAGCAATTTTACAAATTATGCCCTTTGGGGCAAACTCTTTGTCAGATGATCCACAGACCGAGGGGAAAAATGGGCAGCTTGTTCTCCGAGAGCTCCTGGGAGGACAGCACCCCACATACAGATGCTGGGGGAGCACAACACAGAAGCAGACGGGGCAATAATTTTGCATGATATTTCAAGTGTGGCTGTGTTTTGCAGAGCTCTGCTATTGCTACTTCATAGCCATTAGCCTAGGCTCTGAGCAACCCTTTCATTGTGTCCATGTTAGCAGGGAGTGCAGCAGCAAAAGTCATTTTAGGAAATGTGTGGTATGCCGATGAGTCAACTTTTATCGAGGCTTGTCACACTTTTCTGTGGATTTTGGCACTTTCTACACTTTAAACCAAAGAAAAACATTCTTTTTACAGGCCAACGTTTGCTGTTGCCAAGTTAAAAGTACCTTTGTAACGTAAACTACAATCCATCTGGAGATCGGCAGCAAACCTTACCAAAAGCTAATCAAATAAACAGTGGATGAAGAGAATTTATACTAGAAATTATATCTATAACAGCATTAGGAAAATAGGCCACATGCAAGGGTGCTGAGAATTCCTCAGAAACTGTTCCGATGATCCTCAAATAACAAAGACTTATTCTTCTCTGTTTTTATAACACACGCAATGGTGAATGTTACAGTGACGTCCTTGAAGCTTGCCAGGAATGGGAAAAAAAGAGAAAGGAAAATGAAGGAAAGAGAGGAGAACACATTGGAAATGCAGGATGACAGAGGGTCGAGGAGCGTCTAATCAGCTTTGATGTGGAGCAGATGTACCCCTGCATTCCTCAGGCAAAAACAACAGAGGCCTCAGAGAAAACCATGAGGAGGGAAAAAATATCTCCTGTCTCCCTTTAGCTTTAATACAGAACCCCTTCAGAAACTGGAGTATGTACCAGGAATGTTTCCAATACTCCCCCAATACTTCCTATCTAAGGAGTGAAAAGCAGGCAGACACAGAGTGACATTCTCTGCCACGCAGCAGCACTGTCCCAACTTACTTTGGAATGGAGGCACAAAGTGCCCTTTGCTACCCTCAATCTGGGGATAGCTGCTCTGTCTCCCAGAGATAAAGCTAGAGAGTTAGATTTAATACATTGCATTAAAGTGTCCAATTAACATCATATGCAAATAAGGAAATGTATCTTTTTTTGATACACTGCAATAGCAGAAAATAGGAGTCAAAGGCACAAGCAATGGCAAGTTAGATTATTAATTTGATATTTCTTTTCTTTTTTCTTCTTCCCTTAATAACTAAGGATTGAGAAAGGGATAGAGGTTGCAGATTACTTGGTATTAGTACTCATTCCAAATCAATACTGGAAAGCCTACTATGTTGGCACTCCCATTAATTCAGTCTGTGCTTGGAGCACAGTTCTGGCCTTGCAAGAAATGAATGGCAGAAGCCACATTGACTGCAACAGACGTAGCATTTAACCCTTTACATGGCTGTGCTTCATTAGAAGCATGTAGTAAAACACACGAAGAGCTGACAGGGAGATGAGTGGAAATCCCCCGTGGCCTTGCATTCAACATTACATGTTGAAACACGTATGTCTGCACATGTATGTTTTGTAGGCACTTATTCGTTATATGAACACATGAGTTTGTGTGAATATGCACGTGTAAGTAAAGATACAATGTTTTCTGTGGTCCATTTTTTTTCATGGAAAATTAAGTTCAGAGTATTGTATCTAAAAAGCTTTCAAAACTTACTAAAAACAAGAGAAAAATTCCTGCTGATTAAATGAAGAGAAAACTAAGAAAGAATCTCTAACTATGCAGCACTAGATAGATTAAAAACAAGATGCCCCCTTCAAACAATGTAATCTGTCTCACAATAGCCATCTCTTACTATGTAAGATTTCAAATTAAAACGTTTTTCCTTTCTTTAGTCTAGTAGGTCTGTCCAAGCTACATGTTTCAGCAGGAATCTCTTCCTTGGTAAACTTATACGAACTCCCTATCATATCCTTAAATCTTTTCTCTCAGCAGTGCTGAGTGCTAATATCAAAAAAAAAAGTGCTAATAACAAAATCAAAAATGGGAAAACAGTAAGAATGACAGCAGTTACTGAAGACATATAGAGACACCAGAGGTGCTCCTTGCAACAGTGGGCTCCAGGTGGGCAGCGTGCCATGCTGTCGCCTTGCCCAGCATTGAAGGAATCATATAGGACTGGAGGTTTGGAAGGCGGGAAGAGCACACAGGAGCACCAAGGATTTCCTCTGCCCTTGTTAGCCAATATTTTGCATAGCAGAGCCCACAGGGGAGGCATGATTAGAGGCCTGAGAACATCAGTTAACTTTCATATTAGAACAGCATGTACCCAGGGAGCGCGAGTGGAGGCTGATGTTTCATTTCATGTGTGCCACAGTGTATGGAGCAATGAGCTCTTCAGGGTCCCAAGCCACAAGCAGGATTGATTGAAGTACGAGAAAAAGCCAGGTATAAAAGGTCCCTGGAAGCAAGGTAATTGCTTCCAGATGTTTGAAAAGCACTTGCAGAGATGAAGAGCCAAATCCTTTCCCAGGGCTCAAGAGTGGAGGCAAGAGCAGTCGGAAATACTAATGCAGTGTGCAGAGGTGGGCGCCTCTTGGTCCATCAGGGCCATGAGGGACCTGCCAACCTGGCACAGCCAAAGTCCCTGTTCTGGGGGACTCGTGGCAGGCTGGCAGTCACTCAGGCGGAGAGCGCTGACACGCTAATTATGGCGCTGGCTGCAAGCTTTTTGGACCTTAATTACATGTGATAAGAGATACAAAAAGGACTTATGTCGAGTGACTGCATGAGGCCACTGTCTGTCACTCATCTTTGCGTGTGGCCTTAGAGTAAACAGAAAGGTAAAGTTGGTCTTCTATCCCCTCCCCTCCCCTACTTTTGGTTGATTTAGTACATGGGATATATGGGTCATTTGATTTTTATTTTAAAATAAAGATTTTCTTATTAGGCCGATGCCTATTTTAAAAATTAATTATGGTTATTGTTGTTGCTATTATTATTAAAACCTCTAGAAAGGAGACTGGCATCATATATTTATGTCTCATTAAAACTTTACTTAATTACTTAAATATGGATTAAGGCAGAAAACCAGAGCCAGTGGATGTAATAACTTGTCACTCTACTGCTCTGCTGTTCCCAAAGCCCAGTCTCCGTGGGAAGCTGAACGCAGATCCCAAAGGCCAATGCAGACTTACAGGGCTCAGCTAGGAATAAATCTGTGATCCGAACAGGTGCCTTCAGAAACAGAAGTTCTGCTAGGGGGCAAAAACTTCAAAGAGAGCGTGTTGCATTGCGCTTCATGGTATCACACTCTTGAAAGATGAAACACACAGAGAAAGGGCCATGAAGCTGATAGGAGGTAGAACAGTAAATTGTACATCACACTGAGCCTAGAGCACCTGAGCAGGCAATTGCAGTTATAGGGCCTGAATTGATAACACTTTTGGCACTTCCTTTCCTTTCTAACTGTTTTAAAATAGATATAAGGAATATCATTCCAGATGACCTTTGAGAAAACCAGGAATCTGATTAACTGAAGATGTTGCCCTGGGTCATGAGTGCAGCCAACTTTCTGATACATTTACATGCAGTGTGTGAATACAGATTTTTTTGGTAATATTTTTTACAAAGAGATAATGGGAAACAAGGCATTTGAAAGTTGTTCCCGTATTAGGAGAGATATGGTTGAACTGCAGCTTGCCAAAATGGGGCTGGAGAGGTGATGTCTCTCCCTGTGGGATAGATGTTTGCAATCAAGACACTATTTTCCAGCAACCCCTAGCAAAGACAAAAAGTATCTTTGTTCTATGGGTTTTTTTTCTGAAGTTGGGGGGGAACTCTTTTTCCCACTATTGTATACACACGTTGACATGACATAGCAGCACCTTTGGAAGAAACAGAACAGTGGTTATGGAGAGAAGAGCTGAATGGAAAAGAGGGACTGTGCCAAGCACTTCTTCATGAACTCATAGGTTCTCTATGTTCTCTACCACTTTGTTCATTTAGGGTCATTTCCAAGTACGCAAATTAAATGCAAAATACTACAGTTATAGTTTTATAGCATCTCTTTTATAATAACACAGATAACCACCCAGCTAAATGATGAAATTTAAAAGATATTGTTGGACAATATTGTTACAAAAGCTGAGAAATGACTTGTAATTCCATCTGCTAATTCAGTCTTTGTTCTCTTTGGTAAACAGATTTTCTATTTCTCAGAGCAAAAAAATCAGCTTGCTAAATCAAGATAGTGGCTGGGAACTAGGTTTAACTAACTAGTCTTCCTGTAAAATACATTTGAAAAAAAAGAGAGTAATGACTTGTTTAAAATGTCTCGTTGTCAAAGTAGCTATTTGATAAAACCTGGGCAGGTTGCATAAATATTAAGATAGGTTATGTTGACAACTAAATCTGTTAATGTCCCTATAGCTTTATAAAGGATGTTTCAGAATGTATATCTGCCATGCCCACTACACTGTATGCACAAGTTTACTGTGGTGTGTGCCAAATGTGAAGAATGTTGGTTGTAGAGGTAAATGGTAACAGAGCTCCACAGAATTGCCCCAAGGATGGATAAGTGACATACTTGGTGCTCTACTAGAACAAAGTAAGGTCTTCTAGGGTAGAATAAGAGGTTCTGCATGTCAGATGGGACCACTGGGGCAGAGCTGGGGGGCCATGTTCGGTGTTAGCAAGCAGGGCAGCCCAGGAGGAACACTTACCTGGCCTGTTTTTTTGTTATCTTGCATTGGGAGGTAAGAGCAGGGAGACAATCCATTTCCCCAAAGGGTGAAGCTTCAGGTCTAGGAACACTTATGCTAAGTAAAACCTCCAAGGAAGAAAAGCCCAATCCATTGCATGGATCAGCTGAGTCCCCAGTGTAAACAAATGAAGAGCCTCAAAAAGATAAGGAATGCCAACCCCCTTGAGGGATTATCAGATTTATCCTTTATCCAAATTTCAGATTTATCCTTAAACACCACCCTCTGATGGTCTGTCACTATGCTAGAGAGTACCAAAGGAAAGTTAGTCTCTCAGTGATCTGTGACAGGGATACCTCAGATGGCTGACAGCCGCCAACCTCCATGTGTTTCTCTTCACCTCCATTTGGATTAATGATCCTGTAACCGAAAGGCATTTCCCAAGAGAGCTTCTTTTGGATCCAGGTAATCCATGCCAGAAACAGCCACTGCAGTGGCCTTTGTCTCTTTGCTGTCCTGCAGGCAGCAAGCCTGGGAGCTGCCTCTCCAGAGCCATAGGCTGTGACCTTCCCCAGAACGGCTGGGATTCAACGTTTGTCACCGTCCACACTGCAGCAAGCTCTTCAGGAAAAGTTGCCAGGAGAAGCACACAGCTATACACTGGGAGGAAAACAGGAATGAAGACCTCCTGTAACTGAATTTGCTAATGCTTCTTTGTTAAGTGATTGAATCTTTCTGACACAAATCCGTCTTCTCATTAAGAAAAGTTTTGCCTTAGCAGTTCTAGCTACATTGTTAAAGGAAGCACAGAGGCCATGGATACACACATTGACTTTCCCTTATTTGTTCAGAGCTCATTTCACGGATCACATGTGCTTGCACAGCCTTTCACCTTCACAGGCACTTGGTACAGCCAGGACTGATAGCAAAAGCAAAAGGAAAAGATAACAGCACTACAATGCACGTATATACCTCTGTATCCCAACAGCTCTACTGCGTCCACAGGCAAGGAACTAGAGCACAGTTAAACACAAGCTCAAATGCGTGCTGGACTTGGGCCACAGCAGAGAAACAGGTCATTTCACCTGCAAGGAATTATCTGCCTTAACCTTTCAGGGACAGCAGGCAGAATTGAGCAATGGGTCAACATAAGATAAAGGTTTTCTGCAGTGAAACACAAC
>JAVCKT010095967.1:0-13928 GCA_032273925.1 Rhynchotus rufescens
TTAAAAAAAAAAAAAAAAAAGAGAGAGAGAGACATCTTTTATTTTTTAATCTTGAACTATGTTTGACTAAAGAAAAAAAATACACACAATATTGAGAAGAGGACCACAAACCTACATGTTCTATCTCCTAAATGGATTCCTTAAATAAAGCATAGTATGGAATTAGTTGTTACCCTTGTAGGTCAAATTTTTGAGACTTTCCTTGAGATCTGCTAGTCTGGATGATAAAGCAGTCTGAGATGGCAAATAGTCAAGTGTCTATCAGAAGTTAGCAGTGTTTGTCTGTCTGATATTAAATAGATGTTTAAAATCAGATGCCTAGAAAATTTTCAGGATATCTAGGGAAGTGAACAGTATCTGATTCATACCTATTTTTTTCTCTTAGTGCTGTACAGGTAGACTGTGCTTAAAGTGTTGATGCAATTCATAATGTCTCTGCAGAATGTATAAGCCTGTGTACGTGGGAGTGACAGACACTGGCAACAGCTGTGGTACGGGAGAAGTGAAGAACTTAGAAACACAGACCTGAAGGCTCTATCTGGCAGCCTGCACACTTTAGGTAGAACTTTGAAGAGATATCTCTTAATCCTGAGAGATTTCTTAGGAAATTCATACAACCCCCGGCTTCCAAATACCTTTTTATGGGCATATTTTTGCTCCTCGTGTGTTTCTATGTTTCCCTGTTTTCCATCAGCTTATCTACAACTATTGTCAACTTGTAAAGAAAAATCTCATCAAGCAAATAAACAAATGACACAAGTAATTTTAAATTTGGTCTGTATAAATTTTATATATTGCTATACAGCAGACCTGCTGCTTATTGGTGCTGCATATTACCTGCACCTGAGGACACAAGTATGGCCTTCCTATGCAACTTATACATGACACAGATGTAGAATGCTCATCTCTGATAAACAAGACTCATTTCTTACATACATTCATGCATCGAAGGGAATAAACAGAAAGAAAAAAAAAAAAAAAGAGATCTGTGCATGTGCGTGGCTGCTGGCCCATGATCCTATTTCAATTATAGCAACATGGTGGGATAACTTATTTGATTGGAAGGCTGTCTTGGATGGCTATATGTTGTTAAGAAAGACTGGCCAGGAAGGAAAGGTGGTAGAGTTGCTCTACATGTCAGAGAACAACTGTCATGTATTGAGCTTTGTCTAGGGGTGGATGAAGAATAAGTTAAGATCTTATGGGTAAGAATAAAAGGGCAGACTGATGTGGGAGACACTGCCGTGGGAATTTATTACAGACCTTCTTATTAGAAAGAGGAAAAGAGTGGGGCTTTCTACAGACAGCTGGAAGTGGTTTCATGATTATAAGGGAGAGAACAGATAACAGGAAAAGGTGTACTGTTGGACCTTGCACTGACAAACCAAGAAGGAATGTTTGGAGGCAGGAAGCACAAGAGGGTGGAGTTTAGGATACTTCAAGATGGAGGAGGGGCAATAAGTAGGATCATAGCCCTGGATTTCAGGAGAGCAAACTTTGGTTTCTTCAGGGACATACTTAGAGGAGTTAGAGGCCTAGAAAGATGAGGGGGTCCAAGAGAGCTGGTTAATATTCATGCATCATTTCCTCCAGGCTCAACATCGGTGCATCATTATGAGTAAGAAGGAAAGCAAAGAAGGCAGGAGACCTGCACGGATGAGCTAGGAGCTCCTATCAAAACTCAAACAGAAGAAGGAAATATACAGAATGTGGAAGAAGGCCATGCCACTTGAAAGGAATATTGGAACATTGCCAGTATATACAGAAACATGACAAAGAAGGCCCACGACCTTTTGGAATTAAATCTGGCAAGGAATATCAAGAATGGCTTCTTCAAATATATCAGTAGCAAAAGGAAGACTAGGAAAACTATGAGTAGGAAAAATTAGTAGGTCAGACATCAGATGGTTCTGCTTAGCAGTGCAATCTGGTTGAAGTCTGTAGATAATGATGGCCCCCAGGGGTCAGTACTGGGTCCAGTCTAGTCCAGTTTATTAATTTCTGATCTGAATGAGATCAGTGGGCCCCCTCAGCAAGTCTGCTGATGATGCAAAACTGGGAAGAGGGTTGATATACCAGAGGGCATGCTGCCATTCATAAAGACCTGGCCCAGATGGAGAGTTGGGCAGAGAGGAACCACATGAAATTCAGAAAAGTGCAGGATCCAGTACCTGGGGAGGAATAATCCCAGGCACCAACACTGGGTGAGGGCTGACCTGCTAAAGAGAAGCTAGGAGAAGGACCTGTGGGTCTTGAGTTTAAAAGGCAAGTTATCCATGAGACAGCAATGTATCCTGGTGGTGAAGAAGGCCAATGGTACCCTGGGGGTCAAGGAAGGTGATCCTTCTATTACTCACCATTGCTGAGGCCATATACAGAGTGCTCTGTCCAGTTCTGGGCTCTCCAGTTAAGGACAATGGAGTGCAGGGTTATGAAGATGATTAAAGGACTGTGGTTATCTCCCCTGTGAAGAAAGGTTGAGAGAAATGAAGACTGCGAAGAGGTCTTATGAATGTAAACAAAAGGCTGAAGGGAGGATGTCAAGAGGATAGGGACAGACTCTTCTCCATGGTACCCTGCAATAAGACATGAGGCAATGAGCACAAACTGAAATACAGGAAGTTCTCACTGAACATGATGATTTTTTTTTTTACCCTGAGGGTGACTGAGAGCTGGAGCAAATTGCTCAAGGATGCTGTGGGATCTCCTTTGGAGATATTCAGAAATCATCTGAACACATCTGGGAATCCTTGAATTATGTTCTGGATGACCCTTGTAGAGCAAGGAAAACTAGATAATCTCCAGAAGCCCTTTCCAAACACAGTTTTATGTGGTTTTGTGATTGCTTTTATTTTTCTGTCTGTTCTAGCTACATGTGGAAGTCCTGGAAAAGGTCATACCTTGGAAATTTTTAATATCCTTTATGCTTTTTAATAGGTCTGAGATATTTGGCAGTGTGTGTTTTGTAGTGGTGTTTTTTTTTTTTTTTTTTTTTTGAGATCAACTACAAATCTAACAATTTTTCTTTATCCATTACTACTCATCTGTAATTGGGCTTGAGGTGGGACAAAGAGCAGAGGAAGAACACAGCAGCATAAATGTGAAATGTAATTGGAAACATCTGACAAATGTTGAGTGTTGAATCTGACTAAAAGAAAACCAAGTAATAACTGAAAGAAAATAGCTCACATAGAGACTAGTAAAAATGCCAATGGTTGTAGGCATTTGTAGGTATCCAATATACTTTTATATAAAAGTTTACAATTATATTAAACTCCAGCAGTGAATTGATTTAGCTATTTTATGTCACAGTAGCTGCATTTTTTTCTGAAGACTAATGAACCTTGGCATAGAAGCTCACTGCGCTGGTTTTTTTTTTTTTTTTTGGTTTTTTTTTGTTAGCAGGATTTGTTGCAAATATGAGTTTGGCTTTTGTTTATAGATATGAATTTTCCATCGTATCCAATGCATTTTTCCCTCAAAAAAGTTTATATTTCAAAAGAAAAAGTATTGAGAACTGGAGAAATTAATTATACTTTTAATTTGATATACCATTAACACATATTTATAATGGACTATTGGAAACTAGAGGTAATTAATTCTGTATTCTTCTTATTGATCAATTATGTCAATGATTTTTTAGTGTAGTACATAGTGGAAGTGGTAAAGGACAATTTTGACTGATAAGTTTTTGAAGATAGAAATATATTAAGATCATATCATCAGTAAACACTGAGATATAAGATTAGAGATCTAAACAAAATATAGAAAATCTCTTGTTCTTTACTATGGAAAACATCAAATCCAGATATAATAATCTTTTTAGGGAAACAGGTTCTTTGCTTCCAGCTGCCCAGGCACATTGGCCAAAACCATTCCAGTGATGGTTATTATCTTCTCTCACAGTATTGGCAGGGTTAATTTAAGAAAAAATAATTGCAATGAAAAGCTTTGTTTCACAATTCCATCTGGCTTAAAAGTGTGGTTTTAGTTGCATAAAGTTTCAAAAAGCTGCCAAAATTCTAAGACCTCTATTACAATATCTGCAAAATTAATGATGTTGGTTTATTATTTGAGCAAACAATATATTCAAGCTTTTTCCTTTATTAATTCAGAGGCTGCCAGAATGTGCATAATGGTGACAGATTTTCTCATTTAGCCTCCAATGAGACTCTTTCCACTGATTATGATAGTAGTCTATCTCAGCCTACTTGGAAAAAAAATTACTGTTTTATAAAATTACAAACAATACAGATACTAAGAAAATGAAGAGAGTCACAAAAATGCCAGACTGACTTCTTAAAATAATCAGTGCTGCAAGACAGCAGATACTACAACCCTACAACACTTTAAGATTTCTTCAGAAGAAAAAGTGGAGACAGAGATTAATCTTCCTCTCACTGAATTAAATAACATTAGAACAAGGCCCAAAGATCTCAATATATCAAAGAGACAGAAGAATTATATTGTTGGCTTATGATGACAAAATGGTTGACTCTGCAGTTTGCCACAATAATACAGAAAGATACAAAATCACAAAGTCAATTATATCATAAAAATGATTCGGAAGTGTTGGCAGGTCACTTTAATGAACATAAATGATGGCAACTAAATGTTGTTATATGTGCTCCAGCTAAAATGTATATTTTATAATGAGGAGATTGACATCCAACCATGATTTAAACTGCCAGTTCTAAAGATTATAGTGAAAAGTGGAATAAACACTTGAATCACTTCTGCTGACAAAGCTGAAAGCCCTTTTTGTAGGATCAAGGTTTGAGATATTTTATAGCTACTAACACTAACCTTGAAGTATCTAATATTATATTACACAAGTGTAAATCTGCCTCATGTCCAGTTAACTTAGTTTAGCTGAGTTTGCAAGGTTTTGTTCTGACTGCCTAAAATGACTTAATCTTGTACACTCTTTAAAGGCTTCATCTGAACAAAAAATAACTTTGTATAGAAGTATCCAATGTGGTGGTCTTTTTAGTTATTTTAATTAATACACTGTTTTTTTTTTTCAAGGAAAGCTTTTTTCTTTGCCTTCTGTATGTCTCCTAACAGTACCGTAGCTAATTAAATTATCCTCTCTTTGTGTGCATTTCAAAGCGTTCCTTGGTATATCAATAGGAGGGGGTGGATTTCCTGTCCACCACAAGAAATATCCTGAATCTATTTTAGTATTTTCTTGAAGCTCTGCATCTTTCCATATGTCATATTTTTAATATAAGTAATTTAATTATGCCTGCTGGCTTATCTAAGCACATTTCAGGAAAAATATTTTGAATTTTTGTCTGTCGCTTTAACAGACACTACAGTATGGCAGTTTGAGACCACAAAAAGACCTACTGCATTTCCTTGTTCAAACAGTATTTCCACCATTTCCAAAGCAAAGGCTACACTCACACTTTTTAAGACATCTAGGACCCATATAAAACACCTATTTATAAGGTAAAACGCACTGTGGCTGACCCACTCCTCCCCTTGAACTCAATGTTCTTCCAGCACCACTGAGTAGTGTACATTTTTTAATCAACAGAAAGTATTTGGAAGATAAGAACAGAGGGTTCTGTCAACACAAAGGTGTGACTAGAGAGAGATACTTTCTTCCATATGTACTTTGCAAAGAACAATTTTTCTTTCAAATATTATCTCTGCAGGAAAAACTTCCACTGACTTCATTTTCAGCTGAAAACTAGAGTTTTAAACAATAAGACATTTTAAAAATTAAAAATACCTAGTTTCTATAGAACTGGTAAAAATTTCATTGAAGAAATGAAATCAAAACACAGAACACTGCTGTGCCTAGCTACAAGTTTCTTGTATAAAAAAAAAGGAAATGCTGATATTGCTAACAAAATTTTTCTGAAGCAAGGCAAAAATAAAAATCTTTCTAGCAGTAGTAAATAGATAAATATAAATATCTTTAAAAAATCTTTAAAAGGAATATCTAGATGGCCAAAATTGGGTTAAAAATCTATAGTGGTCAGTTTTACAGAGGAAAGTTTTAGACACCAAATACTTTTGGAGTTAACTTTAAAATTAAAGAACCAAAGATATGACTGACCTATTTGACCTATCCATTAATAATTTTTATTTGTTTGTTTTGTAATTTATAGATAGAATTCTAGAGCTGCAACAGAAACCTGCAATGTTTCTTGAAGTACTGCCATGTATAATCTAATGCTAAATATGCCATATGATTACATAGTTTGTTTCCTGAGGAGGAAACAGGTGGCAGCATTTTGATATTTTTCAATCTTTTTTTTTAATCTATTAAATTGCAGAATTAGCTAATTGCAGAATTAGCTAAAGTATCTAGGCAACTGCTGTGCATTAGAGTAAAAGGAGGTTCCAGAGCTGAATGGATAATATTATAAACACTGTTTTCCAAAGTTTTGCATGAGTTTGCTTCACAATACAAATTAGGATATATAAAACTATCTTACATTTCCATTAGCATAATTTGTCACTCAGATGTGTTCTAGAGAAGCATATAAACCAACTAACTGTGTCAGTTTAAATACTTATATAACGTGTGCTGAATTGTCTTGACCTGCCTTTTTCTATGGTGTTTGACAATGGCTTAGTATTTGGTAGCATATAACAGATTGATGAATTCAGTAGATCTTCTTCCTGATTGAAATGTTTATATAATTTTCTTTATTATGAGACAAATGATACTCTAAATCCCCAAGATTCTACATTTTAACATTTTCATAACCCACATATCTAAGAGACCTTGCTTTTCCTTTTCCTACAGCATTATGGAAATAGGATGCACAGCACTCATTTTGAGGATTAATGTTTTGACTCAGCTGCTTCTGTGCTCTAGAAGTTGTGGCTAGAGCATAATAAAGGTTAAGATAAGCAGAGATTTTAAATTTGACCTCTTTTATTTTCTTTGTTTATTTCTTTATTCATTTATTTTAATTACACCCCAAAATTATTATAAGTTACTTTAAAGTGTGTTATCTTCTTAAAATATATCTGAAAATATATGTCAAATAAAACATGGAGGGCATATCAGGACAAGAGGCTCCTTCTCTTACATTTTACTAGATTTCTTTTGAAAGTGCAATTACCTGAGACATGTATAAGATAGAACCTGGAGAATTTAGATGTAGTCTACATATAGTCTACTATCTAGTGTCTAGCATTTAGTATTTAATATCTAGCGACTAGTATCTAAATGGAAATTGGAATAATTTGTTGGGGAGTGAGAAAAATTCCTTAAGAATTTGCCAAAAGTACAAGAGTTTAGGTATCAAAGTAGATTTTACACATTATTATTGATTTTTTATCAGAAAAAGTATTGGAAGAGAGGATGAAAGAACTAATTTAGGGATATTTTGATTTAGTGTTTTTAGGTAGTTTAAGAGTGTATAGAGAGAAGATAATAGGAGAACTGATATGAAGCTATGGGTAGGTGTTTCCATTCCACCCAGTTCCATAGTGGAAATATTATTCTTGTAGCAGAAATTGATGACTGTTTATATTTGTGTAAAATCTTGAGGGAGGAGGAGATGAGGAGACAGAAACTCTGCCTCCAATTAAAGAGAGCCCTGACCTGAATTTCCCTGTAAAATTTTCTGAACAATTACTTATTAAAAAAAAAAAATGCTTTTTAATTTCCTTTTTTTTTTGAGAGAGAGAGAGAAACTGCTGCATTTTGCAAGAATGAATGTCTGCTTGTCTGTGATATATGTGTAAAATAAATTGGGTGATGGGATCTAATACATTAAGGGAGCTGGATAAAGAGATGCCAAAGGTATGATGAGGTTTACTGACCAGAGTTCGGATTTTCTAAGAAGCTTGAAAAAAACTGCTTGAAATGACATTGAATTGCCTTCTGTTATAATGTGATTATATGCAGATTCATAATAATTCCTTTCATATAGTTTTCAATTTGATGTACTTGCAAAAAAATCAGAGCTAATTATGGACTTATACACCTGGACACACTCTGGTATTTAAAAGGAATTTCTTATGTTACACCAGCAAAATTTAATCTAATATAATCTGGATCCTTTGTCTAACAAATATTTTGAACTTCATTCTCAAGGGTAAAGAATTATGTTTTATTTGACTTCTCAAGAATCCAGTTGGAAAATTGCAAGCGAAATAGAAGCCCACATGAATGTTTGGCGGACATGATATGGCCAAATCCATTATATCATCCTGCAGATTATTTTCACAGAATCACAGAATGGTTAAAGTTGGAAGGAACTTCTAGAGATCATCCAGTCCAACCCCCCTGCTTCAGTAGGGACACGTAGAGCACATGGCACAGGGTGGCATCCAGGTGAGAGAAGGAGACTTCGCAACCTCCCTGGGCAACCTATTCCATGGCTCTGTCACCCTCACAGGAAAGAAGGTTCATTTCCTCATATGGAAATGGAACATCCTGTGCTTCAACTTGTACCCATTCCCCCTTGTCCTATCACTGGCCACCAATGAGAAGAGTTTGGCCCTATCCTTCCTACATTGACCCTTCAGGTATTTATAGATATATAATCAGATCCCTTCTCAGCCTCTTGTCCAGGGAAAACTGGCCAAAATCAATTAATCTTTGCTCATATGAGGAATGCTCCAGTCCATTAATCATCTTGGTTGCCCTCCACTGAACCATGCCTAGAAGTTCCACATCCATCTTGTACTGGGGAGCCCAGAACTGCACACAATACTCCAAGTGCAGCCTCACCAGAGCTGAGGAGAGGGACAGGATCTCCTACCTCCACCTGTTGGTAACACTGCTCCTCATGCAGGCCAGAATCCCATCGGCCTTCTTGGCCACGAGGGCACACTGCTAACTCATGGTTTACTTGGTGTCAACCAGGATTCCCAAGTTCCTCTCTGCGGAGCTGCTTTGCTAACCCTTTGCTAAATCCCTAATCTGTTCTGATGCTTGGTGTTATTCTTCCCCAGGTACAGGACTCTGCACTTGTCCTTGTTGAACCTCATGAGGTTCATCTCTATCCATTTTATCACCATATTTTTCTTCTTTCATATTTAATCTAACATTTCCTTAATATCTCCCTAGGGGAGAGGTATTTATAACACTTTGAAACATATATTCTCTTTTACCATATATTGAAGTCTATATTACCCTTGTACAGTATCATATACTCAAAACTTATTTAATTCTGTTCATTTACTGGGGAATGTTTTGATAATTGTCATTTGATATTAGTTATATATTGTTCCATACTGTGTGTACAATACATATTTTCACTGGTATCCAATATACATAACGCTTAAGATCCCAGTGCTTCTTTTGTATCTCCTTGAGAACATATTATCTGATATTAGTCTCATTTTATATAACCCTTTTTATTGTGGGACATGCTTACAATATGAGCGATGATTTGATTCAAGCATAGCAGATATGTGGCTTGCAGGTAAGGGACAAAGTGAAAGACTTTAAACAAATGCAAAATATTTTTAAAGGAAAGTATTGAAGTCAGTTTCTTCAAAGTCAAATGCTTCTATCTGCAGTTCTCAGAAAAATACAACAGAGGCATCTTTTGATAATCAAACTAAATAAGAACAAAACAGCTATCTGGAGGCAGAGCTTGCAGGAAGTCATTTTACTTATGCCAATGCCAACTTCTCTGGAAGAAAACACTGCAATGTATTAGAAATAATTATAATATTAAGAATAACATCCAAACAGGAAGAAGGCTTATATCTAAATATCTGGTAGTGGAAAACTGTTTTATCCACTAAAATAAATAATGTAATTAATGAAAAGTACTTTGAATTTTTATCAAAACCAGAAATTGATAGGAATTGAAAAAAAAATCAACATCAAAAATACTGTTATAGTGCTTTCTGAGAATTTTTTTTTGAGTTTTTTAATTTAATTTAGTAATGCTAAGAACAAATGATATATTGCTTGCTCTACATGTATATATTGATTTCTAAATTGTATTATCATATTTTATGTTATATTTCTGAATCCTGTTTATCTAACTTAATAATGCTAGGGTGAAAGTTGGTATTCATGCTTGTTCTGAACTGGTGTCATCAGTGCTGGAAAAAAAGTAACATTCCTTTTGTAAGAGTAATAATATGATTTATAGAAACCAAAAGTAGTGTTTCTCCAGTGCATGTCTGATAGATATCTATGATTACTGTGATGTCATTCATTTTGCAGAAGGAGAGGAAGGTATTTTGAATGAACATGTAAATGTTTCAGCTGTAGTGCTTCCTTCAGCTGCAATGCTTCCTTCAGTTGCAGTTTGCTTTCCAACCACAGGTCACAAAACATCAACTGATACAGCATAGAGTCTAAGAGAAACAGCTTGAGATTTAAATTATCTTTTTGAAAATGAGACAAGGAAAACAATGAAAACAACTCTTTTTTTTTTCAGTACTACTTTTCAATATTAATATGAGAAAAAGATCTGTGACTCCTTACTTAAGTCTTCACTGATATTGTGATTTTTTTTTCTTGGAGACTTTAGATTGTCTATTTTAATATCAAGAATTTATTTCAGGGAAGAAACTAATATCTCTTACAAAATGTAATTTTATTCAAAATTATATTTTTTATGCATGGCTTCCCATTTTTTAGGGGAAAAGAGAGATGCAGAGATGTATTTATCTCATTTGGAAAGAACAATTCAAGTGATAGACCATCTTTATCATTGAAGAACTATTCAATATAAGACCTGTGATATAGCTTAAAGATAAGCCAGACAGCTTTTAATAGTTTCATATTATATAATGTTCTTCAGTCTGTGTTTAATTCTATTGTGTAACAATACTTACCTATAGAGGTTTCTATAAGCTTGGAATTTACTTGTTTTCTCAATGCAAGTCCCCTAAAAGGAACTGTTGTATGAATTAATTTTCATGATAAAATATCCTGTCACATCTCTGCTATCTTTCTATGTTTGGGGGATAAGTTAAGCAACTCTCAATCTATAATTATGACTTTTTTTCTTAGTGAATGCTAATATAGACAATTTTATAAAACAAACTTTTTTATTCATAGGCTACTTAGACTCATATTTACATGAACAAAGGCATAAAGAAATCTTTTTTTGAAGTTATTATTATGAAATATTTTTTAAAGATACTTTTTAATAATTTTAGACTTTTAATAAATAGCATACTCACTCACAGTTATTTTGGTGGAAATTTCTCAATAATAATGAGTCATCAGTGAAAGATTTTATGAGATCCTCCCTCTGAAAGGGTGACTGCACTGAGCAGCTGAAAACATCCTACTGACAGGTGAACAAACTAAATTGTGATATTTAAAGGGTATAGGCCCGGTTTAAATTTCAAAAACAGTCAGAATGTCTGTAGGAGTCTGGTAAATCCATTGAAATAAAGAATATAATAGCAGTGATCTAAACAAAATAGCATAACCAAAATAATCTTACCAGATTTCAAAGTCAAATCAAAAAACAAACAGAAAAAAAAATAATTTGCTCTGACTGCTTCCGTAACCAAAGAAGTCATTGACAAAAAAATCTTCCATTCACTTATGAGTTAGTAGCAGTGTCAGACAGGCTTCACCAAGCTGTTCAGTCTACAGATTAAAATTTGTAAGAAGGGAGACTGCATTACTTACCTAGTTAATTTGCTCTAATAGATAATTATTATGACTCAAGTTTTTTTTTTTTTTTTTTTCAATAAAACTACTTTGATATGCTTTTTCACTCAGTGAGATGCTTTGAGATGCATTTGTTTGAGCCTTTTTTTTTCCTTTCTGTGCACATATGTGTGTGGTTTAACGGAATGTTTCATTAGAAATCTCAGTTATAAAATGGAATGCAAGGGTTTTTTGTTTGTTTCATTTCTGGTTTAAGTGTTCTACAGACAAATTTCAACTACTAGCTCGCTTATTGTATCTTCTTAAGATGAATTCTCTTTCACTTTAATGTATTTTAACTCTCACCTGCTTTGGTTTTTCAGCAGGGCATCAATTCCTTTGCATCACCAGTGGGGCATACCAACCTTTAAAGTGAGATACAGCACAAAGCTCAGCTCTAAAAGTTTACAAATTCAGTGTCTGAGTGATCACTTGACGATAAGGGAGGAAGCAGAGAAAGTTTGCTCCTGAGATGAGAGAGCAGCTGGAGAGGTCTTGATATAAAGAAAGGAACAAGGAGAATTAAGCACAGCAACAGGAGTCTAGGGAATGAAAGCAAATAGAAGAGATTAGGAGAAGGAAGGCAGACTTAAAAGGTAGAGGGTGTCTTGTCTAAGAACAAGAAAAGAGGAAATGTTGACGAAGAGGAGACATGGGAATGTGGGAAACAGAAAATAATCTTCAAACAATTGTATTTCAAGATAAATTCTAAGTGTTAACAAAATTAGAGTAAAATAACGATGACAATGCTTGTAATTTACTTCCTCAAAAGGGTCTGTCGGTCAGTTGCACTGACTCATCAGGACAATCAGAATTGGAAAATGGCCTCTTCATGGAAATTAACTGCTTTGTGCAAAATACCATAAGGCATTTTTACATAGATGAGTACACTTAATACCAAGGTGGTTAGATGTGAGGCAGTTCTGGTCCAGAAGCAGTGTATATGTTTTAGCATGATTCTGTGCCCAAATTAATACACAGATCTTAGTAAGAATTGGATGTGCTGATCCAGTTGTCTGAAACACTGATTAAAATATTAAAGTACTGACTGTTCTTGTACTCCATATAAACCAGAAATAAGAAATAAATACTCTTATCTAAAAGTGAATAGAAATTACAGAGAGACTGACTAGCACATAAAACTGGTCAAAGTAATAGAGTAACAGTCATGTAATCAATTCAGTTAAATTATGAAACAGATAACATTTTTCAAAATAATCCTCATTATAAATTAAAGGTTACTTCCAAATTCACCATCTCCTCTTTAAGCATACCTTCCCTGAAGCCTGAGTCACTTTTATTTTGAAACCAAATGCAAGTGAAGAGACAGTGCTTGGTACAGAGTGCATAAATTACCCCAGCAGTACCTAGCAGTCTCTTTCATTATCAGATGCATTATCAAAAATGCAGTAGTTGAGGAGAAGGGGCTTGCTGGCAGTGGGTTAAATGTTCTGCTATATAAAGCTTTTTTTTAAAAAAAAATGTTGGTTAGGAATTAAGCAGAACATAATACATTATCCTGTACTCCATCCCAGAAAACTAACTTCTTAGAGATCTTGATCTCATAAAGGCCTCTGTAAAGCTTCAGACAAGCATAGGCATCATCCCAAACACAGCCAGCTTCAGAGTCTAGTCCTCCATATTATAAGCATCACTTATTAATCGAATATCAACAAATGCCATTCAAAATTTTATTCAAAAAATGATGGCTGTTGTTCCACCTTGAATCCATTTCTTAGCTTTCTAATGTGTTCTAGATCTATAATCTCAATTTCTTTAGTTTCTTTTTTCTTTCCTCTCAACCCCTTAATTATCTTCTTGTACTTGCCTATTCTCTTCTATTATTAGTTCATTTCAGGCAAAGTTTCTTAGTTATCAACAGCAAATCTTAAGAGAGATGAAAAACACTTCCCAGCTTGGTTAGTTCCCAGACACATTCCATCTCTATGTCAGGCTGAGACTGTTGGATATTTTTCCCACTGTTTCATGCCAAAGACAAAACCTAAGCATTTGGGAAGAAAACATTATAATTAATAGTTATGTCCATGACTGGAAAGACTGGAGAGTGGGAAGGTCTCTGAACATATAACACATGACAAAAAATGTTTCTTGCTGTCATCGATCCCATCTATTTCTAGACTTCTTTTTTTTTTCCATAATCTTTCTTTTCTGCACACTTTAAACTATTGAGATTTCACAGCAAACTCAGACAGAGAATGCCTTTGCCTTCACTTTATTTTCTATGTCTATAATGTCAAACTAGCTCTTTCCTGGAAAGAGGCATTATCAAAGGATTGTGAGTATCCATACTATCAAA
>JAVCKT010095968.1:0-13927 GCA_032273925.1 Rhynchotus rufescens
TTTCTCTTCCTCGCCCCCCCATCCCATTCTTTATCCTTATATTTGTCTTATTTTTTCAAAATATAATGAGTTATTCAGATATAAGTCTATATGTATAGATTGGACTAAATACATAGTAGGGTGTGTTTGACTCCTTGTAAAGAGAATTTATACACAGCTGAACCCTTCTGTCCCCTTAATGCAGTATCCTAGGCAACCTGCATTTTCATCTCGGAGATTGAACCATCTGAATCTTTTTTTTTTTTTAATATATATATATATATAAAAATTAACCTTTGCACATATCTGAGAATTTCAGAAAGCACATAATCTGATTATGCCTCAACATCATGAATTATTCATTTGTCTGCAGGTAAGAGAGATCAAATTTAATTATGTTTGAGGGGCATCTTCTATAGAATTGAGTGTTCGCATGCTCATTTGCCTACCTAGCAGTTTTAAGCACAACTTGCATTGGACTTCAAATGTACATACGTAGGCATAGTGGCAAAGGTGTTAGTTCAGAAGATGTGTGAAAGGAAATTAAAAATATACAAATACCTCCATACATACAGACAAGTTCACTTACAAGCTGCTTGGACTTTAAATCCAACTCAACATTATCTCTGCTACTATAAAACAAAAACAACAATACATTAACAATACCAAGTTATCCAGAAGATGGCCATGGGTCATGTGAAATATTTATGCATTCTGTTCATACCATCAGTTTCTTAAACAATGATGTGGTAATGTAAGACATTGAAAAACATATACCAGTCACAAAGCAAGTCTCTTGTCATATCTGGCTTGCCTTAAATTATCTTCAAATGCAAGGCTTCCATTGCAATCAATATTAGCTGTCTGTGTAAGCACTTTATAGAGCCTTTCTACTCTGAGACAAATTGATGGAAAGCATCTGCTAAGAGTTATAATAGTAAAACAACATAAACATTTCTACCACTTCAAAGGAACTCACTGCCAAAACCTCACAGTCTTTTCTTGTTTTTCCACATCAAAATTATTTCTCTTTAATGGGCTGACTGATTGTATTAGATACAAACACGTGTAGGCAACTTGCACCATTTCACTGGTGCTGATCTGAAGTGCAACTGGAAGCCTAGCACAGTTAGGCAGTCCCATCGTTTCTCTGTATCGAAGGGCTGCTTTTTTAATTGCCTGTTTGAAACTGCTAATAGAAGTCAACAGAACTTGCTGACAGCGAGAGCTCTTTAATTGCCTGCAATGAAGACCAGTTGAACAGGCAGGGTTGGTCAAGAGAAGGGACGTTCAGGAACTCTCCAATTTGCTTCAGGGTTTCTAATGAGGCCAAGTCACCACTTGCTAACCAAGCTACAGTTACTGCCTCATAACCACCCACCTGGATCACGGCAGGAGCACATGAAGCTTTCCTACAGTATTTCCAGGTACTGCTGAGGACCAGCTGGTAAATCCCTACCCACAGCTCCCTTCCCCGTGCTGCCCCATATACACAAAGCAGGACGGTGCAACGTTTTAAGACAAAACAGGATGGAGAGACTGCTCTAGCTTCCAGTGAATGTGGTCCCAGAGGTGGCCCATGGGGAGCCAAGAGGCAGGATTTTCCCACTGCCCTAAAGCCCCAGGGCTCTCCCACCTCTGCAGCCACTCGCACATACAACCTGTACTGGGCTGCCTCAGTTTCCCCGCTTGTTAAAATACGATGATGTTACTAGATTATTTCAGGATATTGGGTATAGGAGGACATTGAGAAGGTATTTTTACTGCTTACCAAGTGGATTTTCAAAGATTAAAAAGGAAAAAAAAAATGCTTTTTAATATTTTTTTTTTGAATGGAGTTAAGTGGTATTTGTGTACACAAAACCCTCCCTGGATGATTGGCTTTTCAAAAGGTTATAGAAGGGATTTGGGAGAGCAAGCTAAGCACCTGATCCCCTCAAACATCACAGCTTTAAAGACTGCAGCTCTTCTATTCCCACATTACAACGGCACTTAGTAAAATTCATCTGACAGGGAGAAACAAATGCAACGTTTAACCGCAAATAAAGGAGAACTCTTCCCAGCCCTCTGCATAAAGCAGGCAATTTGCTCTGTCTGAATGAACCAAAAACGGCCGGTTTCAGTTGCAGGTTCCTGCCGGCCCCTGGGAGCAGAGCAGCTCTGCTGAGCTCCCCCCAGCAGCGCTAGAAATAGGGCTGAGCCCGGGGTGCCTGGCGGCCTTGAACTGAATCAATATGTGGAGGAAGAAAAGAGAGAAGGAGAGAAGGAAAGAAGAAAGAAAGAGCACACTCACGCACGCCCGAGGCTGCCCAAACATAATGAGGTGTTTAATATTTCATTCCTCTTTCCACCCCCACGACAACTGGGAGGGAAAAAAAGTAGTGATGTGACTTAGTATTAGGGAAGGGTCAACACAGCAAAACTCAGACCTGCGCCCTGAATCCCCTGAAGGGTACAGGGTGGGCTCCCGTATCTAATATTACACACAGGAAACAAAAATAGCATTTCGAACCCAGTAGCCTAAAGCCAGCCTGCTAAATGTTAAATCAAAAGGCTACTTTCAGGATAAGCCTAGTGCCACGGATAAAATTAAGTTTCAGCCAATTTTTAGCACTCGGTCCCTCAAAATCTCCAAATCCAAGTTGCAATTTATTGGCAAAGCAAAAAATAAGCAAGCAGCTCTATTTTCTGCAATCAGTTTCTCTGCCATTTGGCAGGGGAAGGCCAGAGCAGCTTGCTTGCTCGAGCTATTTAGCTCGCAGCACGGCATGCCTTAAGTGCAGCAGCCTGAAGAGTTACCTGCCTTGGGGATTAGGCTCAGCCTGCGCTGCAGCTGGCGCCTTGCGAGGGGCAGAAACTGCTCAGTCCTGGCAGCCCAGGGCTGCACGCAGGGCACAGCCACCCCCACAGGCAGCCCCGTTGGCTTCCCTTGCTCTCCAGCAGCTGGAATATCGGCCTCTCGATGCAGCATCTTCATTTTCTGCCGCTGAGCGGGCACAGGGCCTCGGAGCTGCCGGGCATTCCCGTGCCTTGGGGAGGCCAGCGACGTGTGTGCCAAATGGGACCAAGGGAGCTGCTGTGCATACGCGCCAGGGACTTGTCACGGGTTTGTTTTACAGTGCACAATATATAGCTTAACTATATAAAGCTGCTAAGACTGACTGAAAGCTTGAAAATTGCTTCCCTTCTCTCTAGTCTCCTGTTATCTCAACAAAGCCCTACCTGTAAATTACAAGTCTCCTGATGTTTTTCCTTCTTGAATGCCTTCTTGCAGCTTGTTTCTCACTGCGAGGCAATTAAATGGCTAACATTATATTTTAATACTGTTCTGTGAAATATTAATGAATCCTTGATGCATTATTACATAACTGCTGCAGATTTCTAGACTGCCTGCTTATTCCAGAACTGCTAAGCTGCACAAATTTAAGGCTGGTGTTTCTTTTCCCAACATATCATTTTCTAAAATTAATTCCCTGCCTAACATAAACTTACATAAATAACAGTGTCTCCACACAGCAACAGTGTCATAAGCTGAATGCAGAGGCCTCTGGGCTTTAAATCTTGCAGAGATTTCTAGAAGAATTTAAGGCCCTAGAGGGCACAAAGATGAAGAGGACCCTTCCATTTTCCAGGTGATTCCCTTCACAAAGCAGTGCAGCCCAAAGCAGGGGCTTTAAGAAGCCACAGTGACAAAGCACAGCAACCCAGCCAGGCTCTCTGGCACCCACTACCTTCAGCAGAAGCTGAGGTCCCAACGTGCATTCCAAGCCCCCACTGGGATGTTAGGTATATGCTTCATGGGTAACCACAGCAGGCCCTGCTCCACTTGGCGGGGGTTATGGGTCTCCCTGCCAGCCTTGGGACATTACTGGGATTGCACACACACAAGCCTGGTTGGGACTGAGCAAAACTACCACCCCAGCAGCAGGTTGGGAGTGGTATTTTCTATTTCCTATTTTCTTTCTGCTTCTTTTTAAGTAATAAATTTTGTCCACATGGCAAGGTTTTAATTGGATTGGAAAACTGCAAGAGCCTTCTCTGGAATCCATTCAAAAAGCTTTCATTCAATACCACATTTTCATTCCCTTCTAAACTTCCCTTCTAACTCATGACACTTGCATGTTTCTCTTGCAAGAAATCCACACGCTACTAGCCTGATACAACTTCATGGCATTCCCATGCTAAATAAGGAGCACAAAATGCATCAGCCTCCCAGGCAGACAACCTCAGGACTTCTTGTATTCAGAACCAGAGCACATCACCAAATCCTAAAAAGTGAATACCAAGGAGCTAAAAACAAGGACCTACCACCATCTTTTGGTGCAATTCTCTAATAGCAGCTGTTGTATTTTTTCGCATTACTACAAATACTCCAAAAATCTTGCAGAATCTCACAGGTACTGCGAGTGTCTTGCAGACAGCTTCACCCTCTAAGCGTGCAGTCAGAAACCTCCCTGAAACACCATTTTTATGTGGCCTCACAGGCAAAGCCTGGCCCCCTTCCTTCAGCTTGGTAGAACCCAGGCTGGAAACACTGCTGTGCGGCCAGCAGCCACAGCAAGGCCTATATTCACTAGCAAAAAGCACCTTAAACCTGATTAGGGCTGGGGCTACACATGGCCTATAAAATAAACACTTGCACAAAGGGAATTTCCATCAGAAAATGACTACAAAAAAAGTTAATATTGCCCTTACTTCTCTCTTCCTGCAGTCTTGGGCAGAGCTTGTCTCTCTTCCCCATAGAAGTGCAGTCTCAGGCAGGGCAGTTGTACCCAGGTGTGTTAAATCAAGAGCTGCCCCACCTGCCCCACATTTATAATCAATGCACCAAGGCCTGATCTGTGAAAGCTGCTGGTTTGTTGCCTCTAGCTCAGGGGTCAGACCTAAAAAAAAAACCAGCCTCTCTTCACAGGAGATAGGAAGGCTGTAGCAAATTCATGGGGATAGAAGGAGGGTACTGACTCAAGGATAAAAATAGCTATTTTTAGCATTCAGAAACCTTTCTGGTTTTGCACTATTGTTAGAAAGGAATAAACGTAAATTGAAAACATTTTGTAACAGAGCTGTGAATCCCTTAATGTTTAATTACCATCAAACCTCTCTCTCAAAACCTGGTTCCTAACCACCATCACATAATTTGATATTCCATATTTAAACTGATTTTTTTCTATTAAATAAAAAGAATATAGAAAAAGATTTTCTAGTTGTGCTTTTGGGAAGTATTTGTGTAACTGAAGAGCACTGAAAGGTCTCAGAAAATGAGATGCGAGGCTGCACTAGCCGGCAGCCTGCAAAAGGACGTGCCCTCGTCCTAGCGCTGCTCTCAGCTCCTTCATTCCCAAGTTTCGTTTCTCGCTTCCTTCTGGCAAGTCTCTGCTGGATGCCAGGACAACCTGACGCCTTCAGCAACTCGGGGTGTCAAGGCAGGACACAACCATTAGACCCAGCCTGCCTGCCCTCACGACAGCCATGTACTAAAGCAACACGAACCACGTGAAGACATCCCATCAAGCTCTCGCTAAAAGCACCGTCGAGAGCAGACCCAAGACACAGACCAGCTGGTGGCTGTGCCAAAGTGGATCTCAATTGGAGTGCAAAAAAGAAAAGGCCAGGCTAGGCAAAAAGGGGAGGCCTGTTTAAAACTGACCTGCAGAGGAGATTCTGGTCTCTTTACGTGTTGTGAGAGACCCAGTGGAGCAGAGCACGGCCCGAGCTAAGGCTGGAGGGAGACTGCAGGGATTACAGAGTCAGCAGAGCCGGCTCTGCCGAGAGCCTCGAGGGGCAGGAGGGCACCAGGGAGCCGCCGCGTGGGCAGAGGGGCCAGCAAGAGAGCCCGGCTGCGACAGCCGAGCGGGAGGGGAAGAGGGAAGAGCCGCAGGGAGGAGAGGAGAGGAGAGGAGCCCTCCTGCTGAGGGCACCAAGCCGCAGGTTCTGCACAAAAAGGCTCCTTTCGTTAGCACCAGGCCCAGGTGCAGACACTGCCTCGTGTCTACTGGCCAGCAGAAAATCAGGAGCAGCTCCGGAGCAGAGGAGCAGGAGGCAGCAGAAGCAGAGGGTCACTGCGCCGACGTGCCAGGGAGAATCCCAGCTACAGTCATGGGTGGGAAAAACACTGAGAGTAGCAAGAGCCATCACGATAGCTCATGTAAGACCCAAATCATCATTTAGCAACATGTCACAAATAGTGGGAAAACCCCAAAACAGAGCTGTGACCTGCGTTCAGGCAAACTGAGGCCCCAACACTGCCCTGTAAATCACAAAAATAGCACTCATCTGGGCTGAAACCAGAGCACGTAGCTGGCGCAAGGAATAAACCAGCCATCTTTAACAGAGATGCTCCTCTGAAAATGGCATCTATGTGTCTCTGTATAGGCTTTGTAACGCCCAAGCCCGGCTTTACCTGCTTCTGGGAACCCGTTGTTCCCATGTTCCCAAAATGTTGAAATAATCAACATTTTGTTCATTATTCCTTATTAACTGTAATATGGTAATGGCTGAAATTATGACCAACAATTTGCGTATTCCTACATTTGTGATTTAGTTAATCATTTTGAGGCTACTTGAGTCTTTTATGGGCCTCCTTCACAATTGTATATTTCTAAATTTGCAGTTTAGTTAATGATTTGGAGGTATTTGACTCATTTATAGGTTTGCTTCCTTTCCTGGCTACATCTAATGACTTTCAAGAGCACTTCCTATGAGTCTGTGATGAAAATTGGTTATAACAAACCCCAGGCACTGCTTCACTGCAAGCCTTGTATATGATGTCTAGGAGACGTGGTGGAGCACGTTGTGCCTGTTACCCAGACGCAGGATTTCCCACGTGCAATGTGGGACCCACGGGAGTTCCTGCCTAAAGTGACTCCCAATCATTTGCAGCCCGAGCACAGGAATTTAGGCCAGGGCAGACACCAGCACCTGCTTCACTGTAAAGAAAAGAACAAAAACACCTTGTGTCCTTGCTGATTCCCTCCTTTGAAATTAGCCCTTTTAGCTGAGGTAGGATAAACATTGTTGTAGTTTTATCCTTCTCAAAAAGTTATGAAACTGGGAGGTTATTTATTAAAATTTTGGTACCATTCCTCAGTCAATGACACACATTCAGTAAAGTTTTAAAAAATTTCCTAGGCCAACGTAAGAGTTTGCCATCCTATTAGCTATCAGAAGTTAGTTCAAGAATACTGAGGAATGAAATGTGTTCACATTACAAATGTATATATTCATAAATACTTAATTACAAGAGCTTTATGTATCCTTTAACATACAAAATCAATACATATCCTGGATTTACATCCTCATACAAACATTCAAAGGCAACTGGTAAGTTCAGTACAGAATGTCCCAGGCACATGAGTTCTTTCAGCACCTTTACCCTGGGGAAAGAAAAGCTCCAAACTCCAAACCCACCGTTTTTAACAAGACCAGATTTTTCCTATTCAGAGAGATCTCTCAAACAGCCTCTCCAAGGGTATACTGTGCTCGTGCCTCAACTAGGTGTAGGAATCAGGTCACAGAGGTACATACTTTAAATGGCAGTATTTGGGCTAAAAGGATTAATGGATAATCTTCAAGAGTCTAAGAACTGTTAAAATGTTGCTTAATTTAGTGCCCTTCCTTAAAGGGAGGGAGTAAAGGAAATCATAGTAGGTCACATGAAAAACACAAGAAAGAAAAAATGCAATCAGGATTCAGAGATGCAAGCTATCCCTACAAACCATAGAGATATATATATATATATTTATGAATAAGGTTTTTAAGCTTAATTATTTTTCCTCTACAATTACAGGTGCATTATCACATGCCATACATGAATTGACATAGGCCATGATCTAAAGGATTTATCATTCAGTTTTCAAGTCCTCATTACAGCTATTGTGTTCAGCCAATAATTCTGTTGTCGTGGCCCGTAGTCTTGTTTTGGGAGTAATTAAACATAGGAGGTATGAACACATGTGGGAAGGGACTTTAAGTTACACAAGGAAGCCTGGAATTGATTCAGCTTTGTTTTCAGTGGCATTTTAATTTTGTGGTCATTTCTCATAAGCTCATTGCCATGTAAGAAGAAAAGCCGGCCTATTTTTTGTCTGTGGAGTTCACTTAAGGGAATAATGTCTGCAGATCTATAATGGATAAATTCTTTATCCATTTTATAGAGATTTATATGTCATATATAAAGACCAGTAACACTATGTGATCAATAACATCACAGTTCATGGTAACTATTTGTAGGAACATTCGGTCAACTTAAAGTGCTTCTAACAAAGAAACAGAACTGCAAGGTTTCACTGGCCTTCCTGCTGTTATTCATCCTTCACCTGTTACTCTTCTTTTCCCTTTCTTCAGCTTTAGGATACACGATTATTCTCTACGGTGTAACAGCAGCTGAAGAGGTCCCACTGAAGGCCTGTTACCTAAGGAAGAAGGGAAGAGCAGAGCAGATAAAGCCACCCCTCTCCAAGAAGCCAGTCTTCCTTCCTATTCTTGCTTTTCCAGGGATTTTCTTTGAATCCCTTCCAATCTTCCCTCACAAGAATGGTGCTCTCGCTCCCTTTATAGCAGCTCATATCAATACATGGAAATCATGCTTTTAATGTAGAAACAGTAAAGAGCTTCCAGCTATGAGCTATCATATCAAAACTCATTTAAGTCCATTTTCTTTTTTGCTCAGGTCCTTTTTTTAGAAATATTATCAACTCCTTTGAAATGCTACCCATTTTTTGAGAGTTCCTTGGCTTGGCTGTGTTTCACAAGCTGTTCCCAGTACTCCTTGGCTTCCCTGAGGCACATCCTGGAGAATTATACACAAATGACAGCTCGTGCTTGCGTCAGGAAAATAAAAATCCCAAAGCTTTAAAAGCATAGCAAGGATTTTAAAACATCCAAGAAAGTACAGCATTTAACTCCCTGTAGGAATTGGAAGTCTTCCATCTAACAACACTTCTGATACATTACTTGATGTGATAAAAATGTAAAAATATTGTAGGATTAACAGTAATTGTGTTTGGGTTTTTTTTTTTTTTTTTTTTTTTTTTTAAGACATTCAAATTTTGTCCCCTCCAAACCCAACTGAGACAAAAAATTATGTAAGGAAAATTTATAACAGCTATCACAAACCTTTCACCTGTTCAGTGACCAGCACCTAATTACCTGAAGCACCTCTAACAATGAGGAAGGACTTACCTCTCATCCAATATCCACTGCCATATATATATATATCTGCACATACAGAGGGATAAATAACATAGTGTAGGAGGTCGTCTTTGGTTTAAGAGAGGACTTAAATGAAACTACACAGTTCAGTACAATTATATTCCAAATTATGTTCAAAAGCTACGCTCCTATTTGTGGAGGCAAGAGGATGGAGTGGTAAAAGTAGCTAATGAAACATTAAACTCATCTAAGAAAATAAAACACACACACAAGAAAACATGTATTATGCGCAGAAGTTGTAGCATACCCAAGTTTTCAATTTTCAGTTAACTTGACATGGATACCCTCCTGCTTTTAAACCCTGAAGCTACTACTACTAAATCTAACATTGTCTTCTTTTATTTCCATATTGTTTTAAACAAAGGACAACCTAAATATTCAGATTTTACTCAGTACAAACTATTAAACCTGAAAAAAGAGACGTTCTTTAAAGGGGAGCAGTTTCACAAAGCAAACGCACGCCGCAACAGCACGGAGAGATGAAACACGAGTGCTCTGAAAGAAGATCTGTGTAGGGGGGGGCCCCCGTGCCAAGCTCAGATCATTTATTCAGACCATTTATTCTCTGAAGAGTCACTACCCCGTAAGTTTTAAGCCTTTTAGGTACACAAACTAAAGTCCTACAGAAAAAGATCAAAGTGACCCTGATTGCTAAATATGCTGATTGCTAATTTTGCTGATACAGAACCAGCTCGTTTTCAAAGTTACCACATCCCCTTGCAAGAACCTACATGTCCCAAAGACTGGCTGCTATTAGACAAGTGATGCAGCTGCAAAACAATTACTATTGTAGTAACTGGCTTACTCCATAAGCCCTACTTGTATATACACAGATCTGCAGGTCACAAGAGCAAACAAGTGTATTTTAACATCTTTCACAAGTTGTTTTAAGCACACCACCATGCAACTAAATTTACAAGTATTTAAACAGTGTATAACAACTTTTTCCACATCTGAGTATAAAAATAAGAACTTGTCACAGAATATTGTGTTCACTGAAAACTGAGTGAATTAGGATTCCTCGTGGCTTTGATTTATTTACATGTAAAGGGTCTCAGAGAATGGGATTATTTTTTGTAATTCCTATTTAATGATATACATATGGAACATCCACAATTTAGACAGCAAAAAACTTCAGACAGTTTTGAGGAACTGGCTTAAGAGAATAAGAAGCCATTAGACTTAAAACCAAAATAATACATACATTAAAAAAATTAAAGTAACTTTTATTTTAGGAGGTACTAACTCTTAAAGTTAGTGGCCCTTCTTTTGATTTATATCTGCATTTTATTACAGATTATTATTCTAGTACAGTAATTCTTGTCAACAAGGACATACAGAAAAGCAACTCTATATTACTTTACACATGACAAAGTCAAAGATCCTCAGCCTAACAATTCAATAACTATTGACAACAAACAGTGACAGCCTTTTGCTACGGGAGACCACTCAAATATCCAACAGTGATACAGGTGAAAGTAAGAAAACAGCTTACAAATGAGAAGCAATCTTCAGTACTTCACCCAAAAGCAAACTTGTTACTCAGCAAGCATGGGCTGCTTCTTTCCAAGTCTGACACTGAAGACACCAGGGAAGTCGATCACGGGCCCTTTAGAGCACTCACTCATCAGCAAGCTGAGGAGGTTGATTCATGACATAGACACTTCAGTCTTTCAGAAAGCATTTTATTTTTGTAGCACTTAAGAAGAGATATGAATCAGGTTTACACAGGTTTTCCATAGAAAAAAATATATGATATTCATATCCGTGTCTGGATTAACAAATACTCCAATGATATTTTGCAATGATTGTACAGAAAAACTTAGGTACATAAGTTCTTGTAAGGAAGATGAACAATAAATGGGGCATTCAAATTCCTTTGTGGCTCTTTATATTCAAATGAATATCCTAAAATTGCTTCAATGAAAGCAGTATAGGAGAGGCACTGAAAGATGGCTGAAAGTGGTGACCAAAGAATGAACACCTTCAAGTTATGAATAGAGAGGACCAGGAAAACAGTTGCTTCTACAACACTTTTTTCCTATAAGGTTCTTATTTCTGGTTCACCTAGATCACTCCTCAACATCTAAAGCTCTAATAATACAAGGTGCCCCTGGCTTTCAGATATTTCAACTGGAAAAAGCACTCCTGGAAATAAAGTGTTAGTACTAACAGTGTCTGACCAACTACATTTCAACCTTTTATAAGCTCCGTTCATTGAACAAACTAATTTAACTCCTTAAGAGTCAAAAAGTTCCTTTCAGAAACAGAAAACTTTTGCAGACTGAGGGTCTGTGGCAGACTTTCTAAACAAGCACCTCGCAGATCTTGCAACAATCTCCCAGATCCATTAGAAAACCACCCCATGAAGAGGCCTGTTACTAGCGAGTGCTCTGTACAGAGCAGCTCTTCCCTGGCCGATGGCCAAATCCCACTGGGAATTCCACAGCGGCAGAGCTCCGTGGCAGGCAGAGCCATCACCTGGGAGCAGCAGCGCCGGCTCCGCTGGCCCCGGCGGAGCTGCTGTGCCCGGCAGCAGCAATTCCCTCGGTGCCCGCGCGCAGGGAGCCCGGGGCTGCGGGAATGCCACTCGCCTTCAGCACATCCTGGTAGAGGAGGTAGTCCTGGAGGCAGGCTGGTAAGGGCAGTCTGCGGATGAACTGCTCGGACCGCAGGCGCCCGCGCTTTAAGATGGACCAGATCTCCAGACGACAGAGATGAGACAAGGGAGGGATGACGGCTGAAAAAGTTAAAAACATGAAACAAAGAGTGAACAAAAGCACGGGAGCGTGTGGCTTGCTCAGCTCCCCGATTTAGACAGCGCCTCATGTTCGTACCAGATACCAAGCAAGGTTCTTGGCTGCCAAGGTCCCTCGTCTGCTAGAGAATCAGTATTTGTGAGCTTAAATAGGGAGTACAGTTCTTATTTAAAACAAAAACAACAACAACAAAGTAAGCAAGCAAACAATCCATTAACTTCTCAAAATTCCAGTGATGTTTTATCCTTGATCAGAAAGTTTCACCCAACCTACCTAAAACAACCAACTTCCTGGGGAGAAAGAAGCCCATGCCAGATGATAAAAAATGAAAAATAAATAAGTTTAGTAAAACAAGCCACAACAAAAAAAAAGGTAAAAAGGTAACACTTTTCTAGAGTAAGTATGAAATGACAACATGATTAATTTATTATTGTTCAAGTTATTGCTATTTTAACTTGACTTCTTATAATGGATTAAGACCTGCCAAGCCCGCTATGTGTTTGTACGAACACTTATAAGCAACGTTATTTGTGTGTTTTGATGTGAAATGAGAAACTGGTGCTCTGGAACCTCTGCTCTTTTCCTCTCACAATTATACATATGAGTCACAGGTGCACATAAACCCCCACTGTATTCCAAATCCATACTGAAGAGCTGAGTTATTAGTGCTATCTTAAGAGGATTCCTAAGGTCTTCTGAAACGTGTCTTTTAATAACCATTCGTAACGCTTGCAATGACCTCTGAAAGAAGAGAGTGTAGCTGGAATAGGAGAGAGCACCTCCAATGCCCTCGCACCTTATATAGTGTTTTGTAAGCCAGAACATAACATTGAGGTTCACATGGTGTCTAAGATTTTACCAAGTAATTCGACCAGAGACAACCCCTTCACTCAAAGATACATAAAAATACGCCTGTAAAAGTACAGTCACTCAGAAACAAGCTTTCATATTATAGTACAGCTTACTCCAGCACAAGCCTCAGGCTTTGGCCTCAAATATGACAATACTGAGATTAACTGCATGAGAGGAAGCCAGCAAAATTCCACCAGCCTGAAGCTTCTGAAAGGACCTGTCCTTGTCCAAGCACCACTCTCTGCTCCTTCCTTCACAAGTTCAATTTCTCAGTTCCTCTAACAAGTTTCCTGGCGGATGCCAAGATAACCTGACACCTTCAGCAACTCGGGTGTCAAGACAGGACACAACAGTTAGACCAAACCTGTCTGTCCTCACAATAACAATTCCCCCTGGGAGTTTGTCAAGAACAATCTTTCCCGCAATGTCTTTCTCTCCAGCAGTCCTCATATCCAAACATGCATCTTCTAATTATTTGACCTCCTATTGCCATCGTGCATCAGCACGAAGAGCAGCACAGAATGCCGTTTCCCACTTACATCCTGAGAACTGGTGTGTACAGAGGGCTCTTTTCCTGATTGCAGCTTACCAAAATGCCTGCTTGGAATCCAAGCAGAGCTCTCCTTGCAGTCCAAAAGGCTCCGTTCTACAGCTGGGGGAAGTCTCTTCCAGTTGGTGAATTCCAGAACAAAATTAAGGGCATCCCCATTGACGGAACAAATCCTGCATAACAAAGAATTCCCAGAAATTATTTGATTCTGCAGAATAGCATAAAGATTATATTGGGAAAAAAAAAAAGAAACATGGAATGCTTTTATTATTTCTAATAGAGTCTTAACCATCTATGTCCTAAGCAGAGGAACAAAAAATCCTGAAGAGAAATCCAAAGTATCTCCACCAGTACAGCCCTTGAATCTTGCAGCTTGTAAGAAGTTAGCCTGGAACGGCTGGACTGTTCTGCAATTTATAGGCCTCCGTAACAGGCAGAACTCTCCTTCCCATTAACTCCTTGTCCCATTTCCAACTAGATTTTAAGGCCCTGTCACCAGGGCATTAAGGGATTTTCCATCATATTCGGAGAAAAATTCATACCACATATTTATTTGGGGGATTTTTTTAAATTAAAT
>JAVCKT010095969.1:684-13926 GCA_032273925.1 Rhynchotus rufescens
TTTAGAAGCTTCTATGAATATTTTCTGAACAAATTAAGGTTAATGTTCAACCTCTTGCATAGGGAATTTTGTGTGCAACTCCTGCCGGGTGTTAATGGGATGTGATTCCCTGGCACTGCTGAAAATCCATCCCTTGGGTTCTGGCAGGTCAGACTAGGTAAATCTGAAGCCAGCTAATTTCTGAAGGGATATATTAATTTCTGAGTGTAACCCAGCCTGTAAACATATGATTTAGGTTGGACAACTTACAAATTTAAATGCGAGAGGAAACTTGGTCTCCTGTTGTACTAATGCTGAAAGGTTTTAATGGGAAGTTTTTCTGCAATGGTATTTACAGCACTGAGCATAATTCTCATGCACGTGCAATAGTCTGGCTTAAGTCACTTGTTATTTGACTAAGTCCCCACAGTTCACGCACTCTTTTCAGGCATTTGCATGTCAAATGACATTCTTGCATCGTCTCCCTGCTAACGTACCTTTCTCTACTTTCCCTTAATTTCAACAAAATACCAACTATAATGTTTTCAGGAAGTTTTTCATGTCATAGCTCAACACGTTTGAAATAATTGAGATAGTTACAGGAAGACACTTTCTAAGAGGACTGCAGGATTACAAATCACAATGCAGTTTTCAAGTTGTAATGAGAATAAGTTGCATGAGAAGGTATGTTAACAATTCTTGTCATGCGAATGAAGTTACCCAATGTTAATGTTTCATGTATTCTGTGCAAGATCATAATAAACCGTACTCCTTTGACCTTACTAATGTTCTGTAATTTGATTTGCTGGCTATTTGCATTTTTATTTGCTTACAGCCCTAGTAACTTGGGAGGAAGACGTGGAACTGACAGTAAATTTCAACATAACTGAATTCAGAAAAGGTCAGGAATATCAGGAAGGTCAGAAGAATCAAGAATGATAATTTTGATACCACTTTCTCATGACAAAGATTGTAGCAAAGTAGCACAGTGTGAAACTATTGTAGTAACATGATCCAAGAAAGAAGTTTGGTATTGCTGTCTTTAAGAAGAACTGTAAAAGGACAGCATGCTTATTTTCTTTCACTTATATAACGTTGAAGTAATACCTTTCTATACTGAAGGGCCCTATTCAGACTTGCTAAATATGAAGGAAACTGAACTTTATGCTCTCCAGGAGGAGTGTTTCCAATTCTTCAGGAGAAATGTATATTTCTTATATTTTGATTAAAAAATGAGTAAGTTTCCATGAAATAATATGGTCATCTATAAGCAGCATGGAAATCTTTAGTCTTTTAGCTAAATCAGAAGTATCAGGATTTTTGGAATTTGCAGAACGAAGATCTGATAATTGAATGTACAAGCTGAAGATCTGATTAAAATTGTAGCAGTCGTTACTTTTTAAGATTCAGCAGTGCTGCTGATCGATTTATTTAGAAATGTTGAAAATCCACGAAACAGATTGGAACAATATGTAGATGAACAATGACAAGATGCAGTGCAAAATACTCTTGCATCCAAGAGTTCTAATTAATGCTTGGATTATTTTTGTAACACTTCAGTCATAGGATAAACTCTTTTTTTCTCTCTCTCCCCTTGGAGAAGTGAGTATAAACAAAGAAATTTGAAGATCCATCACAAAGCTTAATTTCAGGTACAGTTCTTTTCGTGGCAAGTTCCATTTCTGAAAGAATGACGGGATGATTTTTCATAGATTCTGAGAAGCTTATATTATCTTGCCAGGCAAGTTAAGCAGCCCCTGCTGTTTTCTTCTCTGCCAGTGGAGGCAAGAAAAGTCAGACACAGTTTTAGAAATTCCCTTAAAAACTTCAGATGTCAAAGTTTCAGTTTTGCCATGATCTCATACTTTTAACCTCTCACGTAGGATCAAAGCGTTCAAGCCAATTCATGATGTGTTGAACCTAAGTAATTATAAATGTGGCAGTGAAATGACTACCTGTGTGTATCTTAAAGGAATGCTTAATTTCTTGTTTTGCTCTTGGTCAGTATTGCGTGCTTGGGGAATTGTATGTTACTTTGACAATAGTGATTTTTTTTTTTTTGCATTTCATACTTTTTATTCCTTCAGAGTTGCATGTTAACATGATAGCAAATCGTGTTTACAAAGGAAAGATAATAGCTGAAAGTTACTCAAGACATTTTAAAGGAAGACTGACCATATCATAGAAGAGATAAATGTATTTATTGTTTTGGCAGCTGTCAACTGACAGTTTTTTGGAAAGGCAAATAGATCCTGAGCTCAGGAGATGGTGCTGAATGTTTTCTTATGGAAAGGGCCATTGCAAGGGATGAGTCAGCACATTCCCTGGATAAATGGTAATTGTTGCTCTGGGATGTGCCACTTTCTAATGTTTGCCAAAAATACCAAGGGTTCATTTTTAATGCATCTTTATGTGGTGTCATTACAAAAGCATTTTGAGACCTTTCTCGCACTTAGGACTGCTTTTTATGTTCTGGCATCTCCCCATGCATCTCATCTGAGTCTGATTTTGTGCCAAAACAGTCCTCTAACTCCCACAGAGTAGCAGTTATCTTTCTTTTATTGTTATGCATAATTTACATCTGAAATGCTGAATCTAACAACAGAAGATACATAAAATGTTATATATGATTAAGAAAGTAGCCTACATCAAGTTAAAGTCCCCTTGCTTGAGTCCTGGCAGGATGAGAGGTCTCCTAACTCCATGGAGCTGTGACAGCCTGGAAGGAGACTGCGAGCGATTTGCAGGATATGGAAAAGAAGCATGTCCGAGGGGTGGAGAAAGGTTATTTAACTCTTAAAATGTTTTTCCTGAGAGGTCTACAACTCGCTGAATTGTTGCTCTTGTAGTGGAGGTGCTCTTCTCATTTGTTCTCTGTTCCTTATAAATTTATACAAATTGGTGATGAATAGTGCAATGAGTTTTCAGTTAGCGTTGCAGCAATTTTGCAGATGTCTTGCTTAGCAGCTACTGTTACTTCCTACACTGACCGCGAGCCAAATTAGATTGCCACATAAATTGTATTTAGTTGGCTATTGGTTTGTAATTGAAGAATGACTGGATATGAGCATTACTGGTACAGATTTTACAGAGAGCAGAAACAGATTCAGTAAGAGCCTATTCTAGTTAGATAAAATAGGGACCGAGTAAAGTAGAGGAGCAACAGGGTTAAGTGAATTTAATGCAAATGTAGATGGCTGTGATGACACAGTATTTGTGAGGGGCCTAGCACGAGGCACAGCTCATAGTGCAAGAGAATACATTGATGCTAATTATAACATTAAATGAAGTTTCCAAATTCTGCTCTACTGCTCTTCAGAGAAAACATTTGTAAATGGAAAAGAAATGCTGTATTTATGTAGAATGTTTTGTGATTCGTATTCTGTAGGGAATTTTCACCTGAGTCTGAAAGCATCAGTTTTAATTGCTGGTGTATTTTAATGCTAGATTGGGTAAGTGGTAGCTTATCTAACATCCCTATTCATAAAAACCCCTTATGTGAATGCAATAGAGGTCCTAAAACTATGAAAAAAAAATGGTTTATTGAAAGAGAGGAGGAGAATGAGAGGGAAAATAATAGATATTTAAAGCCCACTGGCATTCATAAAATAGATACAGGCCTAACTGCAGAACTAAGTATGTGAAGAAATTGCTTATAAAGTTATATATACTGAACTACTGCTTCTGGCTATGAGAAGTTTGAACAGCAACTTCAAAAGGCAAGGCTAAGTTTCAACAGTAGTCTTTGTTTTAGTGTGCATTATAAACTGATTTAAGTGATCCAAGCAGTGCATTTTCTCTGTCTTTATTTGAGAGAGATGCTAGGAAGCTGCAAAGTCAGCAAGTCAGATGCCAAAGTAAACCTGGAGTGTGTCTTGAGGAAACTTTCTTCCACCTCTTCAAAGTTCTTTGTGGAACTTGAAGGGTATCAACCTATTTCCAGGGAGACGTAATCTTACAGCGAGTCAGAACAAAGAATTTTCACTGAATTTTCTGTTACTGATCAGACTTTTAAAGAAATTGCTCTTTAGAATTGCTTTGTTCACTGAAATATTGGTATTTTCTTTGATTACTAGCACAAGAGAGGCCTGAGCTTGTACTTTCCCCCAGGAACACAGGCCTTCTAAGGGGAGTCCTGGGCCAAAACTGGCCACGTGTCTTGACTGGGGTCCTGGCCAGGAGACGTTTTGATGCAACACTCAACATGCGAGCACCTCCTGGAGTACGTGGTACAGTGAGGGGGGCTCTTGTCTGTCCCAATGCGTGCAAATTGAAAAGGCTGGAGACATCACTTCAGGCTGGCATCAGAACCCAGTAGGGATGTTCTTCAAAGAAACCCAACCTTTCTTGTGGCCATCAAGCAAAACTGCTAAAATCCCTGATCTCTGGCAGTTACTTTTGGCTGTTTTGAGCTTCACTAGCTGTACAGTGAGTGTTGGGATGCAATCACAAATGGATAAGAAACCTAGCTGTCTATGCAATGGTACAATGCAGAAATTGGGGGAGTTTTTTAGGGATGATGATGACTTTAACATGCAGTAATTTTGCAGTTAGATCTCACCCACGTAATTCATGTCTTTGACATGAGAATAATGGATGAAACAAAGTCTTGAACTAATTTTGGTACCTATTTGAATGTCTAACATGAGAGCGTTTGTCAGTATATGATACTTTGCTTCTACTCTTTTAAGCCTATGGGATTCCATGGCTGCTATAGGCATTGCTGCATTCATATATTTTTACCTTTCTACCTAAGTGAAAAAATCTACCTAACTGCGGCATTGTAGAAATGTCCATCACAATCTGGTTAGGATTTGTCTGTATTCGCACTGAAGTGTAGTTGTGACATCTGGCAAATAGCGGAGTAGTTGCATAAATCAATATATCTGCAGATTTCTTTGTACAAAAGAATTCTGCTCTACGTACATTTTGATAGATGGGAGGGTTGGAACAATAGTACCTGTGGGTGTTGGATATGGTAGTGTATCACAGCCAGGAGTTCAAGGTTTGTGTGCAACTGGTAGTTTACTTGGTCTCAGATTTGGCTTTAGACTCTTATGTTTGTAGCGTGAATCTGTATCAGGAACACACACTTGATATCATGTGTATCATGCATCCATAGATTTGGATTAAAAAAAGGAAATTTGATCTGACTTCTATGAACAAAATCAAGCATTAGCTCTTGTCTGCTGTAGCAGTTGCAATCAGCATTGATGTCCTGAGGGTTTGTGTCAACAGCTGCTTAAGAGCCCTGCATTGCGTTTCAGGCTGGTTCCAGACTGAAAAGTTTGTTTCAAAGCCTGAGGGGAGACACTGGAGTTCCCCAACTGTTGTGTAAAATCTACAACTCTTGTCCCTGAGGGGCAGACGAACTTTGAAAAGCCATGTATGGATTCCCTACTGTACCTCTTGGCACAGATTTGTGCCTTGCTCCTGACGGTTTCAATAACATTATGTGATTTTTGAGATGCGAACCTATTGTCTTGAAAATTTCCAAGGAACTGGAGCCACGGAGTTGCATGTGTCCTCAAACGTTCTTAGCAATAAAATCAAAGGTAGCTAGTCTGAATTGCTTAATACTGTAGCTTTCAGCAATGCAGTCATCAGACATTATCTGAGCACTTTTGAGGAACCTCAGCATCGCTAGTGTTCATCATAGATGTCTAAGATTGAGGCTTATGCTGATTGCAAGGCTGATACAGATTAAGCAGGCAGTTTATTCCATTTATTTTTATTGAAGTCATATGATTAGTTTACATCCCACTGGCCTTTTCGGACTAGAGGAAAGGTTAAGAGTGTTGTAAGAGTGTTAAGCATATCATGAAAATTTAGATTCCTGTTTGAAAGAGGAGTCTTAAGGTAATTTGAATGTTCATGTTTTAATTTTTAAAAAATGAATGGAGATTTGAAGCTAACATCTCCCCGAAAGCAAGACTAAAGTCTTAAACCATCTAAGTTCCTTGAAAATTTTACAGTAACAGGCTGAAAGAGGTCAGTAGGTTGAAATGCGGAGGGCTTGGGGAGGCAGGATGGGGGCAAGGGCTAAGTTTTAGCGCTGCTTGTGCCACTTCTTAATTTTATTTTTAATGGAAATACTATTTTTTGTCTAGAAGGTCTGAGTGGTTCTGCTTGTAGTCTCGCCTATGTAAAGAATACATGTTTTGACAACAAAAGAAAGCTGTCGATTGTATGTGGCCTGTAATTTGCAGAATATTAGAGAATTCCTGGTAGACGAGACCCAAGGCACGGGGCAGTCATGAGCTGGAGGCTCTGTTGGTCTTTGCACTCTCGCTGATGCTCGTGTTTGCAGCCTCAGGAGCATGCTGGCTGCTGCTCTCGCTTTAAACACCATATAATTAAAATGATCAGAGCAGAGCTAAATGATATTAAATGATATAACACTTGAAAGCAGTGACAGCTGCCAGATGCCTGAGCAGCACCCACAATTCTTTCATTTAACAAAGATAAAATAGCATGAGGTCAGAGTGCTTCTCGGTGTGACGTTTGTTGGGGCTTCTTTGCTTCTCTTTGGTTTTACTTTTGTCCGTGATTCTTGAAGTGTTTGAATATGACTACATGTTGAAAGGACATGATCTGACTGTCAAAAAGTTTATTATTTCAGATTGCTGAGTGAACTCGAGAGAACTGAGAGAACTGCTCTCTGGGTTTATGGCAAGCTTGCTTCCTTTATAAGACATCAGATTATACCAAAAATGAACTTTGCACTATTTTGGTGTCATGTTGTAGCTATTTATGATTAAGATTATGAAACTTGTAGGGCTGTGGGATATGTCTTTTTTTTTTTTTTATTTTTTTTTTGTGTGTGTGTGTGTGTGTGTGTGTTATGTTCCCTGTAGTGAAAGGGAGACCTTTTTCCACCCAGTTTTAAATAATTGCTACTATTTTTAATGCTGCCTACTTGAACTAAAGAAAGTTTTTAATATATGTATAATTCATGTGAATTCCTCAGTGGCTACAGAAGTTAAAGATAACACGTGAAAATACTTTGTCATTTGTTAGGCTTCTATTTTTATAGTGCGAAGCCTCCTTTATAACGTTTGAGCTTGTTTTTTTTTTTGGCACCTTTGAATCTCATGGGTTTTAGAGGTTGGTTCATAGTGGTATTTAAGGTCCCTTTTTGGGACTGTGGATCTTGAACCTTTGTTTGGCATTCCTGTCAGATAAAAAAAAAAAAAAAAAAAAATAGAGTACAGTAATGGAAAATTCACACATTATTCAGCAAAAAGAAATCAAGTTTCTTGTCCTGACAGTTTCTTAAAGCTGTGGCCTTGGTGTTGTAGTCTTATGCGTTTTGATTATGCTTGATATTCGTAACGGGTAGGCTTGATAAACTTTTAACAAGGAAGTTGAAGGTGATGAGAAAACACAAAGGGAGTGTTGCATTTCACACCTTGTATTCAAAGCTCCAGGTTTAATTTTCAATTTTTGCACCAAGAAATGCCTTCGTGGAAGACTGGCTAGATCACCATTGCCCAAAACTGGCTGTAATCTGTTTAAAAAATTCTCCCAATTGCAGAATTAGTTTTCTAAAATTCCAGTTTTAATAATCCAGCAATATTAATGCTTAAGGATCAGAAGAGAGATCTATTTAAAACTTAGATAAATATACATTTATGCTCATAATCTATAGACTAAATTGTGTCATTTTTAACTAAGTAAAATTGAAAAGCTATCAAGAGAGGAATATGGTTTAAAGATATGCATGTCCTAGTTGCATTATGGAAAGAGAAATCTGGTACAGCAGCTTTAAAAGAGAAGACCAATAAAAAATTCAACTGAGACAGCAGCTTGGAAACACAACTCAATTTATTTTAATTTGTAGCATTATAAATATTTTATTTATACTTCAGAAAAATTATATTAATATGAGATTTGGGTTCCCAAGCTATTTTGGAAGTGAAGCATTATTTCTCTTTGTGCAATCATACCATTTTTCTTTTTGATACGTGAACCAATTTCAATCAAAATACTGTTATTAACTGCCATAGAAGCTTCCCATTTAAGAGTGTAGCACATGTAGTTACTCAGACTGAGAGTTTTGTGTAGGTTCTCCCCACCTGAACTGGAAAAGATGTAAGATATCATATTTTATGACTCATTTTTTCCAAGTATCTGGAAAAGAGGGAGTCATGTTTTGAAGCTCCTGATGTTCCTGGGCCTGATAGGTCTTAAACTGAAGCCCAAGGGCTTTCCAAAGTCTGGTTTCAGAAGAGCACAGGTGTCTTTTGAAGCCTCTATGGAAACTCTTATGGAGGTAGAGATAACAGTGTCATATCAGAGAAGTTGTTTACGTATAAAAAAGAAAAATGCTTTATGTAAACCATCATGAGGTGTAAGCTCTTGTTTCTTAATTCCGCGTTTACATCTAGATCAAATGAAAATAGCTGTGGAAAAACAGATTTGTTTCCTTTAGCTGTGTTTTTGCACTATTATCTGCAGAGAGGCAGGAATTTGAAACTACCCCCTGGACATTAAATTTGGGTGTTCACAAGTATATTCCTGTATTTCCAAAGAATGGTATTTTTGAATTCTTAGACAGGAAGATGTTAATTTATTACTGTAAGATAGTGCAATAACATATTCATTAATGTTTCTTCACTAGAATGAGAACATTGATACCGTTGTGCCTTGGACTAAGGTAGATCAGTAAAACAAGTCAGATGACTTGCAACCTAGAAATACAAGTTTTGTTCACTTAATATAATGAAGGAGTCTAGACAACTAGTTAAACTATGCACATCTACATTGTCAGAGCTACCAGAAATGGATCTTACTCTTTATATCTGAGATTCATGGCCCACACTTTCTAAAGGCGAAGAGAAAATGCATCCAAATGATCCTGCCTCACTTCTCAAAAGATTCAAAATTGCAAAGTAGCTCCCTTCTTTATTTGTGCAGCAATATTTCTCAATAAAGTGTAATTTAATTTCGTAGACACGGTTGCAAGGAATACTCTTACTAGTCAGTAAATTCTGTGTACCCAAGAAAAACGAAGTGAATGTTGTGTGCCTAGTAAGGAAATTACTGATATGCCTCTAGCAAATATAGTGGCTATTTTTGTTTGTTTTTTTTTTTGGTAAAGAGGGTTATTAAATTTGAAATAAACACCTCCTGGAATAAAATTTGTCAAGAGAGGTGACAATATGTGTGTTATGTAATAAGGACAACTGAAGCTATTACCAGCACTATAATTTAGATAAAAGAAATGTTTCAGTTGTCTTCTCTGTGGTCACTGTAACTCTGTTGTGAGGATCACTTATGATTCCTGTTTTACTAAGACTTGTCCTTTAGCAAAGAACGTTTTTCCTTTTCAGTGGGGATGTATGTTTGGATAGACATGTGCGTGTATGTATACGTATGTTTGCACATGTCTATCCAAATATACATGTGCATAAACTAAATGCTAGGTATGTGTTATGGATGAAAAGACACTACTCGTTCAGTGACGATGGACAGCCTCTGATTTTGTGTATGTGTGTAGAAAGAAGTGTGCTCTATAATTATATGATGCTTTGCCTAGTTGATATATCTAGTTCTGGTTCAGCTTTGCTTTTGATCAAATACTGCTGTTATTTTTGCACTTCAAGTTCTGCTGCTGCACAAGTGTGCCGTAATTGTTGCCAAACATTTTTGATGGTTTGAAGGTTTTTCCCAGTCTTTTTTCTTCTGCTTTTTGATTGTTTTTAAACAAGACTCTATCATCACACAAAGATAGCTGTGCAGACAAAGCACTTAATTTCTATATTTTTGCACTGTTTCCTTTATTGAAAATGACATGTGTCATTTGAAAACATGCATTTTAAACTTGATTATTTTTGTAGTTCTTTTTAAGTTGCACTAGAGAAAACAGTATATATCATACAAAAAAGGTCCACTAGCTTTAAAAGAAAAAAAAACTGTTTCTTAATCCTTGTTTTACATATACATCAGTAACCAAGGAAACCTGGTGAAGTATTCCACTATTAATTTGATTTAAATGTATTGCAGCAAATTCCATACAGTGAAGAATGATTAATTTTGTAGTAGCTAAAAACAAACATACAAAATTTTATTTTTGCTGAGACAGACTTGTGATAATCCTTCCTATTGAAATGGAAAGGATGAATTAATGTAACAGCTTCAAAGTGTTAAACTTGACTCTTTTCTGGCAGTGATGACACGTGAAAATCCAGAAGAGAATGAACACCAGAGAAAGGAAGATTTGGGATAGGGATAGAGGAATAAAACTTCTTATTTCAAGTGCATATATGGTTTTTAAAATAATGTTAACAATTTTAACAAGGAAACATTTAAGCTACACTATCTTCTGGGATTCTGAGGGGTCTTTTTGAGTAGCACTTCTGTAGTTCTGTCATTTCAACCCAGAATTGACTTTTAGTGTAATTAACAAGTTGAGCTAGAAAAGAAAAACGAGCTCATCTGAAGGGTGGGAGTAGAAGAGGAGGAACAAACAAAACTCACCATATTGAAACCAATCAACAGCTGCAAATAACTGATTCTTCAGTAAAATCTTAGTCAAAATGTTGACAATGCTTTCTGGTCTTCACCAGCTCTCCTTCAGCATGATATTTTTTTTGGTATTTGATAGAAATGATTCATTTTTGTATTATGGGAACAGATGACTAAATGGAGAAAAAACATGTAGAAATAAAGCGGAAATGTTGGTGAAATATATAGGGCATCATTCAATGATTGTTGTGTTTCATGAAACAATAGGGAGCTACCAGCTTGTTTTCGTTGATGTGTGTGATGAATGTTTTACTTGTGCCTTTTTTGTCCATTTGGTTTATATGCTAAAATCTAAATATGCTTATGCATATAACTGAGTTATGTGAAATGAGTTTGAAATTCAGCAGTATTTTCTCTCAAGCAGTTCAGTTGCTTTGTTGCCGTTGACTGTCATTCCTATAAATGCTGCAGGAACTAGTGAAGGAGCTAGTAACACATAACACCTCGGGCATCCAAAATATCAGCTTGTCTAGATGAAGATAGCAAACTTCTTTAAAAAAATAATGTAGGAAACGAATCTCTAAGGATTTATTCTGTAAGAGTTCTCTTATTCTGTAAGAGTATGCTCATGAAGGCTTTCCTTTTGATTCCAGTGGCATAGTGATCATTTTTTATTATTATGGTTTTTATTTTACTGGAGGAAGGAGAGCACCTCTCACATGAACGGAAGACCTAAACATGAATAACAATAATTCATAATAATAATGCAAGTCGTAGCAGGACAGGCTTCTGGGAGCTCATTTCGTCAGAAAAACACATCTATCACCTCATCTGTCAAGAGCAAGGTGATGATCCTGTTCCCCAAAGGAAGGCAGAGGTAGGTGCTCTTTCCTGCTAAAGCACACATGGCAGCACCTTTTACAAGTGCAAATTTCAATTAATTTTTGGCCTTCAGCATTGCCCAATATATTAAAATATTCCTTGCTTAGAAGATTGTTAGAATGTCCTTCTCATATCTTATACTAATACTGCTCCTTTGGCTTTCAGCTTAATTATGTGAATCTCACTAATGTGAGAGTGTTTGGCGTCTGAATGTTACTGAATAGCCCAACTTGAGAGAACCACAGTGCATGCAGTTTTAAAACGCTTTTTGTTATCACACTTCAGATAGAATCAAAATCTTATTTGTAGACTAGGGGAAAAACATATGTTAATTCCTCAAGAAAGCAGGGAAATAACTAACTTGTAATCAGTTACTTTTTCTGATACCAGAGGATAGTTTTGAGTGCTTAGGAGCTGCGTGTTAAAGAGCAAAGTGCATTCTATGTAAATGTTGAGGGCGAACTGTTGGCTTCAGCAGAAGGAAATCTGTAATTTTGAGAGATGATATTGTAGTGCTATCTAGCTGCGTACCAAATTGCTGATGGGAATTGGTGGATGTGGTAAGATAGTAATATGAGGAGAAAAAAACCAAGCAAACAATGAAATAATGAAATAATAACTCAGAATGAAGGAAAACCTATCAAAACCAGTGACCTGAAAATAATTAAGTAGTCAAAAGTAGGATGATTTTCTCTTTTTAGCAATGCTGCTCTTTTAAGATATATTAAGCACAAAACTTAAATTAGTTTCTATGGTATATCATTAGAATTTGTGGATGGGAAAAAGCAGTCTGTAAAAATACTGATATTGGTATTGCTGCTGGGGATAATTTTTAAAATAGGATACCAAGCATTTCCTCTCTCCTGAGAAATAGGCTGCTGAAGAAATCACACAGTGAAATAAAAATGAGAAAAAACGAATACTAAGAATGGTATATGATTCAATAACAGTCCTGAATTGCTTTGTTGGCTAGTTAATGAAGCGTGGTACCAAATTTCAATGCTGACATAAGTCAGCATATTGCCAGCTAGCATTGACAATATCTGGGTTACAAGTCCAAGAAAGGAAGACTGTTACCTAGTAAATACATTTTTAAAAAGGGGAAGGATCAAGTACAGTAGTTTCTGTTCTTTCTAAATACCAGGTTTCCCAATTGCTGCTGCATATATTACGTAGACTGTGGGGTCTAATGCACTGTTTCTTATAAATCCATAAACATAAACTTCATCAGAATAGGATTCTCAAAAATAAGACCTCTTCTGCTGTGACAATACCTCTCTTAATAAACTGTGCTATTACAAAAGCTCTAAATCAGAATTATTCTTATTTTCTTCCTTGAAATATTTCTCGTTCAAATTCTTATTGGAGCATTTCAGGGTTTATTTCAGCTCTGTGGTAATTATTTTGCCTTCCTTGCAGGTAGTCAAGTTTGTTTGGGAGGAAATTTGCATAGCCATTTAGGATCATTAGCCATAATGACCACATATGGTCACTGTTTCAGTTGGTAATTATTTTAAAGAATGTGTAAACATTTCACTGGAATTTAAAGTATACATATTTTTAATAGGACTCTAATCCAAGTACTAACATATTGTTTTCTTAAATATTGTTGTGATTTATGTGAAATTACGGTTTGCTATCATCATTTTGCCCTTTTTTAAATTGAAATTGGTAAAAAAAAAAAAAAGTATAAAGTTTATTGTTAATTATAGAGGATAAATAAAAGAGACATCTGACTTAGTTTACTTTGAGAATAAATGGATTTTTTGCCCCTACCAGTGTCAGAGAAAATATGTAAATCTGTATTCTGTTTTGATACCAATAAAGCTGCAGGCAACATATGGATGAGAACTCCTGTAAGGTATGAGATTTTTTTTTTTTTTTTTTTTTTTTTTTTTTTTTTTTTTTTGT
>JAVCKT010095970.1:0-13926 GCA_032273925.1 Rhynchotus rufescens
GAAGACCTCCAGAGAAGGAGACTCCACAACCTCCCTGGGCAGCCTGTGCCAGGGCTCTGTCACCCTCACAGTGAAGAGGTTCCTCCTCACATGGAGATGGAACTTCAGGAGCTTTACCCACATAAGAGCTGAAGTGTTGGTTATCCTGTATATTAAAGTTTGTCTGGATTGGGCAATACCTCCAAAGCACAGCTTTGCCATACTGGGGTTTTGAAGCAGAGAATTTCTGTGTGGACCCAGGATTTAATCCATGCTGTGATATGTTTCAGCCTATTAACAGAATCCTTTTTTCTTCTCTCCTTATGAATCACTGCCACTTAAGGCATTGATTACTTTGTATTGCAGTCTGTGGAACATCTGAATGGCTCTTCTCAGGACCTGCTTGGTTTGGCTCAGAATTCATTTCTCTGTAACACATGCAAGAGTAGCACTGGATTGCAGTAATCCTACTGCTAATGAAGGTGAAAAAGCAAGTGTTTATGGCGTAATTTTGTTTTTGCAGGTGTTTGTTGTGGTTACTGCTCAGGGTTCTGTATGTATTGGGCATTGCATTTTTCCACTGAATCTCCAAACCTGTAACTTCATGTTTGCAGACAGCAGAAGTGTAATGGTGGAATAAGCAAGGTCTTTACATGGCAGAGTTTAATATAGTTATTTAATATTGGCATAAACAGATGCAACTCTGCTCTGCGTCTGAGTAAACCTGATACAGCAAGGTAAAACACTGATCCCTAACCATGCACTCTGTGCTAAATGTGCTGGTGCCTCAGCTTTCTCTGTGCTGCAACAAACCATTTAAGGTCTTGTGCTATGCTTGTGTCGGACAGTGTCTGAAGAGAGCATTTTTCAGACTCTCACCAGCACGCTGCTGTATTTGCAAGGTACTTTCTGCAAAGCTCCATCTCTACATAGATTGTATTTACTGAAGGGACCTGAATCAGGCTCTCGCTCTCCTGTTTCACGGGAGATGGAAAAGGAGTGAGGCTGGGAAATGTTCAACTTGAGTAGATTTTGCTTCTGTGTACCATGACTCCATTATTAGCTAGAGAGGCGGCAGTTTTATTTGACTCTCTAAATTCCCTTAAGTGTTACAGAAACCCTACCTGAGTAGCAGAAGGCAGCTCTCTGGTCAAGATCTTGGGTTCTGGTGGGAGTATGTGGCAGATATTTTTCTTCTGCACAAGTTAAGTTTCTTTTTTCATTCCTGGAGGAGGGAGAAAGATAGTTCAGGGTAACTGCTATAGTTTAGATGCTTCTTTGGATGCCATCTCAGGTGGCTTTTTTAATGAAAATTCTCAAGTGCTGTCAGAAGCTTCTGTCTAGGTTGATGGTTTTCAGGGCATAGTGACATTATTTCAGCATGTGTCATCCTGAATGGGACTCCTGTAGCATCTCAGGAAGCGTTAGGTGTGCATGAACCTAGCAGCCTCTCCTCTAGAAGCACAGCAGTAAACACAAACAACATTCTGGACTTCTGTCTTAGCTCCAGGCTAATAAGATATCACTCAAGCTCCTATTGCTGGGCAAGGGAGGCCCAGTGACTTGCCAGATAAGGACTATTCCCCACCATGAGAGTCCTTTTGTCATAGTGCCAGAGCCAAGTTTCCTCCTTTTCCAAAAGGAACTTCTGAAGTGAAGTCACTTCCTAACTGGTACCCAACAGTTTTGCACCAGGTAGTGCTGGTGAACTGGGCTGTGACTGTGCTGTGGTGAGCTAGGCTCAGAAATGGGATCCTTGCCCTGTTTATGGTACAGGGCGTTCAGTTAACTTTGTGTGATGCTAGATTAGCTCTCTTAAGATCACCTCAGGAGTTAATAGTTGGTTCTAAATGTTTGCCCCCATAGCAGGAAATAGTGGAAACTGCTGATTTGTATCATTAAGTGCTTGCCTAAGGCAAGTAGTGCAGCTGCTCTAGGAAATGACCATCCTCTTGGTTCTGCCCTGGCTGCTCAGTGTCAAAGCTCTCGCCTAAAAGCTCTTCCTAGCTGCCCTGCCTGCAGCCTGAGCTCTGACCCCAGTGTGCCCCACTGCTGTTCCTTGATGAAACAACCCACCATCCCTACATGTGGGGAGCACTGAAATGTTAACTGAGGGCAAAGAAAAGCAATTTCTGACTTACAACAAGCGTCCTTGTATGAGAAGGAGCAGGATATATTTACCTAAATTTCCTTTTAGTGACTGCTGTGAGAGTAATTCTCTGAATGCTGCTAGATGGCAACTCACATGTGTCGTCCTGAAGCATTACCAACCCAAACTGAAATTGCAAAAGGAACCCTGGGCAGAGGGAAGGAGTCGGGGAAAAATGATTTAAAACTGTCTCCTGACATTCTGTGTCATTACAAGCCTTCAAACTAAATGAATGTAATGGATTTTTTTCCTAGAATAGGTTGGTAAATTCATAAAGTTAACTGATGGGTTGGTAGCTGAAGTAGTTTTGCAGGCTGATAATGATATTACATTAACATGTGGTACTGCATTTAACTATGCCCTATATTTGCCAGAGAGGCTTATTCAAGGATGACAGGGTGGAACGTGTTTCTTTTTGGCAGTTTTCTTCAGTGTCTTGTCACAGCCTGTTCTTTCACACTTTCCTCCAAGGCTATGAAAATAAGAAGTCTCAGCTCCTGGCTTGAGCCAGGCTGAATTCTTGCGAGCTCTTGACTCCAGCTCATTTCATAACTGGCCTATAAACCCAAGCTCGTCACAAATGACAGTAGCTGCAGCCTGGCTGAGTTTCTTCTGTGTGATATACTTCTCACAGGGAGCTTTCTGAATAAAAGATGAGTTTAGTCACAGTGAGGAGCGTTGCTGCTAGACGTGATGCTTAGCCATCTTGCATCAAAAGCATTACATGAACAAACTGGCAAATTAGTAAGTGCTTTCTCAAATGGTAACCTTGGTGCTTTAATAAAGATTTTAGGGTTTTTAGGTGTTTTTTTCTGCTAGCTGAAAGTTGGTGAGGTTTCTCTTACTGGGAGGAGAGGAATTTGGACTCCCATTAAAAATTGTTTTGACTGCATTAGATTAAAAATAGCAGTTCCATAATGGCCTTTCTTCCTTTTCTGTGTAGTATCTGTTATGAAAGTTGTATTAGCTGCAAGTTTAATGCTTTGAGACTCCTGACTGACTAGTCTTTAATTTTCTTACTTGTTTTAGAGGGAAACCAGTGACAACTTAACTGCATATTGCTTTTTCTTTTCTCTCCTTCCCATATCCCTTTCTCCTGAGCAACCCCTTCTGCTAGGATTGCCCTAAGTTCCCACAGACACTGCAAAGTGTTCTTAGCATTATTCATCATTTGAAATGAGAGCAGCTTTGTTCTGTACTTAGTGGCCAGACTTCCTAATGTTCCTTCCTACCAGAAAACATCACGGGACCTCTTGGTCCCTCTGGTTTGTCAGGGTGTTCAGCCAGAGAAATTTGATGTTAAAATTGTGATGGGGTGTGCAGTCTGCCACACTGTCAGACTGCTTGAAGGCCAAGCACACCTTGGAATTGTCTTCCCTCCAAATTTGCATGAGAAACGCAGAAAAAACACTTAATTCACCACTGAATTTCACTGAAATATTTTTCTCCCCGAAATAGAGAAGTGAAGGGTCATCCACGGTTTTTGTTCAGTGTTTGGTTAAGTGCTAAGCATACTTTCCAAAGTAGGAAGGAGGTAGTAGGAAGTAGCAGTAGAGCAGAGGGGCACATACAGGAATGTCCCTAGGCCGTGTGCCTGGAGCGCGAGTGCTCTGGGACATGCTGCAGTCTCTAGTGACCTTGCTGCACAAAATACTGTTTGTAACTTCATGCTGTTCAAAGACATGTTAAAGTGTAAATCACCCAAGTGTTGCTTCTACAATAATTGAGTGTTCCAGGTGGGAATGAGAGGCTTTATGGGGAGGAATGGTTGCCAACAGTGGCTCGTCTCTGCAGCCCGTAGATAATGAATACTTTTCAGATGAATTTGTCACTTGAAATCCACCAGCTCATGCTAAATTTGCAAATGCCACTTCAGCTTTCCAGTCTGCTGTATGGTGCTTGAATTAGAACTGTGAAAATCACTTCTGTTCAATGCCTGGCAGCTGAGTATGGATTCCCTTTCTCTCTTGCAGGTGCAGGAAGCATCGTTGCAATTATGATCGGCAACCTGAAAGGCACAGAGATTTTACGCCGGATTGAGAGCGGCATGAAAGTGACTATGGTTATTGAAGTGGGGAAAAAGCATGGCCCTTTGATGAATCACTACTCGATATTCTTTGTCTCGGTGTCGTTTTTCATTGTCACAGCAGCAACTGTGGGCTATTTTATTTTTTATTCCGCTCGGAGATTCAGGATCACGAGGGCCCAGTCCAGGAAGCAGGTGAGTTGGTGTGTGGCATCGCTTGTTGGTGCTCTGGGATAGCTCTGGATCCCTGAGGGTGACATCAAAAGCGTCAAAATCACTAAGTTTGTTACTTGAATGTGAAGGAGTGTGTGATCTTTAAAATACTAATAGGTATATTTTTAAACAGCTTGAACCTTTCCACAGATGTGGGCAAAAGACACCTATCTAGGGGATGCAATCAATTGTGCTTAATTTTGTCTTCTACAAATCTCATTCCCTGAATGGTGATATGGAATGATGCTGAGATATTGGAAGAGATCGAAGGAAGGGATGGGAATGTTCCTGGGGACCTTGAGCAGGGTTGAATGCTGGGCTCTTTCTAGTAATCTCAGAACTGAACTTGGATGAGTTGGTGTGTGTGTTCTCGGAGCCTGTTGTCCAAATGTCATCTTATGGGTGCTAAACATTTACTGTATTTACTAACTGAGACTAAAGAGCTCAGTGAACTGAAACTGTGTTTGCACCTGGCCTAAGCTACAGCTTCTGTCTTCCAGGCTAGGCTTCCCCTAAGTGGTTTGTTTTAAGCTTGTTCTCATATTTGGAGATTGTTGCACCTGGAAATGATATGAGTACAATAAAGGAATAATTGGAAAGAGCAGCATGGGAAGCTATGGACTGCCTGTAAGATGCAGCAATATTCCTGTGCTAAACAGACTTGGGCAGGAAGACCTGGGAGCCCTAGAAACCAGTCATCGAGTGTCACCATGAACTGAATCAGGAAAATCTTTCTTCCTTTGTTGGCATTTATAGCAGTTATGGAAGTCAAGCTCTGCTCTCTGAGCTTGCAGGCTTTCAAGTTACAAATGCTGCCCCTTTGGTAGAGAATACGGGGAAGATAGTCTGCTTGGATAGTATCCTCACAGACTATTTCCAGCCTGGCTTCTATGTGAACAAGGAATTTACTTTAGGTTGAAAAATAACATTGGTAAATGACATGTCATTTTCACCTAATTTCAGCTGAATTGCTGAAGGTACAGACCTTAGAACAGTAGCTTGTGAAACACACACACACAAAAAAAAAAAAAGGAAGCTTCTCTGTTATTTTGAATACAAGTACTATCTTATATAAGCAAAACTTGGACAACCCAGGTTTTTTTAGTTGCTTTTGCAACCATGGTATCTAAAAGCTATGGCCTCACAGTGATTAGATAAGCAAAGAAAATAAAGTTGTTGGTGAAGGTGAACTGGCAAAACAGTGTTTCTGTGGCATTCTCCGGACAGCATGTTGGATTTTTTTTTGTATTGTATGCAAAGTCTCAGTTAACACTTTCAGTTGCCTGACTAACTTGATTAAACCCCAAATATTAGTTGAACACTTATGAGCTTTCACCTTACACGTGGAACTTGCATGTCACCATTCAGCCCTGGAAACTCCAGTTACTTGGACTTTAGCCTGTTGTTCAGAGGAAGGGAACATGTTTTTCCTCTTGAATCATGAAGATGTCTAGGGGTTATACAGGCATCCTTTGAGGAGGTGTATTTAAAAAAAAAAAAAGTAGGTGTCCTGATAGTTATAAAATATTACGTGTTTTTTCTTCAGAGGAGTGCTACTGTTCTGAAAGTATCTCTTTACCAAGGGGTATTCCTTCTCACATTCCTCCATTCCCATTTTTTAACCTGCCTTGTGGGGAGAAAAGTGAGTTGTTATTGAAAAGTCTGAAGTCAGATTTGCTTGAGTTAAAAGGGACACTTCTTAATCGCTTTGTACAGGGCGCTACAATGATAAAGTTGTGTTGTGGTAACACTCTACTTGGTCTCTTGCTGCTTTAGATCCTTGAATACTTGGCATACTCTTGTGGAGTGATCCTCAGACCCGTGGAGCTCTCAGTGTGGACTGAAAAGGGCAATGCTGTGGGTTAGGACAGGAATGACTGTTTTCTGGAGGCTTTGCCCGTTCTGCAAAGGCCTCTTCGTAATAAGACTGACAGGCAACCAAGCTTTTTTGTGCATGGGCTTAGCGGTCACCCCTGCTTGAATTGGGTTGTTTTCAGATGTTACAACATTGGCAATGTTTTCTTCCTTTGTCTTGAGAAATCTTGTTCAGACTTCAATGCTTGCGGAAGCAGACTCTTGTTTTATGGATGGGCTGTTCAGTGCACTTAAGCGTCACCGGTTGTCAGCAGATTCTGGGCTTCTGGTGTGGTACTTGCATTTTCTGGAAGAAGGGCTCTCCAGTTGGTTTGGTTGCATCAAGCACTTCTGCCCTGCAGTTTTTTTTCTTGAAGCTGGCACCTCCGGCCCTCGCTCAACTTGAGCAGGAATTGCATATAACTTAGTATTGTAAAACTACAACCTCCTTTTTCAAAAGCTGAGTAAATATTGAAAAGTGCTAGGCAAGCGTGTTGTGTTGTAATTTAAGTGAAAGCAAAATTGTAATAACAGGTGATCTGCCTTAATTGAACTGAAATTGAGAAGCTTTTTCCTTGTGAGTCAACTAATTAAGCTGTTTACAGTCTACTATATTTATCTGAACGCATTTTTCATCAGGCCTTTATTCAAGTCACCACCTCTGCAGTCTCTTCCTACATCATAGGAAAGCCTGGGAACTAAGCAACAGCAAATCTAACTTGCTCACTTAGGTGCTTCTCTACTCAAACATGCCAGGGCTCCAGGACCTTGACCTCACAAAATACATTGACATTCCAGCCTTGAGTATCTTGGGTCTCATGACAGGCTGTCGCATAAGACTTTCCATGTGCAACCTTACTCCGCCCTTCTAGGGGGCTGTTCTGATGTATATCCTAAAATAAGTGTTAAAGGTGACTTTGCCATTGGTACTTTTCCTGAGCAGCAATTAAACTTGTGCCTAGGCAAAGCTTAATTTTGTTTTAGTAAATTATTAATGACTCAGCCGGCTAGGTCCTGTCTAATAGACTTGGCGAGACATTAGATGCATAGATTAGATATATATGAGGGAGTGCCCTCTTGGACAGTTTAGTTTACCATTTATAGCAAGAAATTATGACCTGTAGCCCTAGCTGCACGTGAGAAGTGCAGTATTGCTACACTCGTGTTCTGATGACAGCACACATGCTGCTGGTGCCCCAAATGGTTGAAATGAACTGAAATTAGGAGATGGAAGTCAGGCTGAAAAGGTCACAGAGTAGATGTTGCCTTCCTGAACAGCGTGTGTAGTTATCTGTGGAACTTCAGCCCTGTGTCCCAGAGAGCTGCTGTGTTGGGCCAGCACGTGGTACTGCTGCAGCAGAGCTGGAGTTGCCCAGCTCTCTGTGTTCGAGGCGTAACTGCAGCAGGAGAGGAGAGGACTGTTCTTGGTGTTGGTGCAATCCTTGTGACCTTTAAACAGATGTTGCTCCTGTGTTAATTAAATGCTTTGTAGTGATGACAGCAGAGCAGAAGCAGTTGCCAGGCAAGCTGGGCTCCTCGTGTCTGGTTGTCTGTGTCTTAACGTCTGAGAACATCAAACAAATTGGATGAAGGAAAATGCAATTCAGCTTCCTGCTCAGCTTTTATTAGAGCTGTCTTGTAATTCACCCGAGGCTAGTCATTTGATTTGTATCACACCTTGTTTCAAGAGCTTATTTTTTTTGTTCAAAAGGAGAAATAGCTGCGAGGGAAATCAAGTTTTCTTTTGTTTGTTCTGTTTGTGTTACTTTGACCCAATATTAAGATAAAACTGCATTCTTCCACTTGACAGGAGTGGTCCATGCTGGGTCCTGAGTAGGCTCCTGAGCTGTTAGTGCTCTGTAGAGCAGTCATGCCAGAGGACTAATTCAGGGTGTGCTGGTGGCACTCGAGCTGATGGATAAGGAAACTTGCCTTTTATCAGGATGCAGTGTTCTAAGCTTGTGCCAGGAAGCTGTCATCAAACCACCAGTTCAGCTTGCTGATTGTTAGTCACAAAATATTCAGTCCTCTGTACCAAGTTAATTTGAAGGTTTCTGTTTGTTTTGGCAATCTGATCAAGATATCTCCAAGTTTCTAAAAAAAACCCTCTAACATTCCTGTGCTTCACAAAAAAGCTCAGTAAAAACAAAGCATACCTTTTTTTTGTTGTTTGTAAATCATTTGGATTCAACAATGTAAAACCTCTGCCTCGTTTTCTAAATAGCATAGTCATTTTTTTACGTAAATTTAGTGGGATTTGTGTGGTTTCTTTTAACGTGTGTGGTTTAAATGGATGCCTGCTTGCATTAGGTGCTTTGGTAAATATTTGTAAGCGCTGCTTCTGAGAAAAATGAATGTTGAATCAGAACTACTTTCTGTTACAGCGACGATTAAAAGCTGAGGCAAAGAAGGCTATTGGACAGCTGCAGTTGCGCACCCTGAAGCAAGGGGACAAGGTATCACTGACTATCATCTCTCAACTTTATGATGCACCTTTGGCACAACATCTTAGTGCTGAAGGAGAAGAATGCAGAAGCCTCCTTGAACCTCTACCCTTAGCTTCCTGCTGCAGGCTTGACTCTTCCTTCACATCCATCTCTTTTCAAACTTTCAAGTTTGCACCTTCTTATAAATCTGTTAGCAGCATCTCAGATAAGCACCTTAAGGCAGAAGATGCTGCTTTTCTGGCATGGATGCTTAAGAGTAAAATAGTACAATTAGTTTTCCAGGCTATTCTTTTTGTGACCAGAATTTCTAATTAATGTAATTTCTTAACCTCTAAAATAATCCAGGGATGGCTTGCAGCTCTGTCTAAACTACCTACTCAAACTTTGAATGTCTCTGTTCAAATACCTAATCTAGAAAATGTGTTTGAGAGACTAGATACTGGAACTATTTAGATTACTGCAAAGAGGGCTACTTGATGTAAATTTGACTAGTTCAAGCAAAACCTTTCCAAGGTGGCTAACACTCTAAATCCGTTGCTTTAGGAAACTGGCCCTGATGGAGACAGCTGTGCAGTGTGCATCGAGCTGTACAAGCCAAACGAAGTTGTGCGCATTCTGACGTGCAAGTAAGTTGTCTTCTGAACTGCCCTTAATCCTGTATTTGGAAACATGACTTTTCTTCTACTAACAAAGCTGAACAAACTTTAATCAAGCTGTTGCACAGCAAGAAGTCTTGAATGTCTAAGTAGTGGTTGAAACTGCAGCAACTATGTAAATACTGCATTTGTGCTGTGCTACCAGTTGACAGTGTTTAAAACCACTGTGAATGGATCAATAAGTAGAATTTTGCTGATCACAGTGCCTGTCTGAAAGGTTCTAAGGGCTTACAAATTTTCTTTCTTTGCTGGTATAGAAAGATGTTACCTCTGAATTGCCGATGACTGGCAAAAATATGCCTATTCCCTGTCACTGACTTGACCGATTTCTTGGTTCCTGAGAGGGCCATGTGGATATCAGTCTGGAAATCTCAGTTTTTAAACCACGCTGACTTCTGTGGTTTAGAAGGAAGCTGGTCTATTCTTGCATGCATTTTTTTTCTGAAATAAAGACCAAAATAGAGCTCTTGACTTATTTTTTTATTGCTATTAGCAGTAGAGTATTCTAGATGAACATCGTATAACAATTCTGTTCCTGTGGGAGCCTAGTTTTGTAGCAGCAATGTTTTAATTTGTGGGCCTATTTAGACTTGTTGATATTTTGCAGTACTTGCATGTAAATAAATGTAGCATTGAGTCTACTTTTGGAAATTATTTATAACATTTCTCTTCCTTTACTGGAAGTACTGACCAAAATGGTCCACTCCCCCTGAAGTTTAAAACTGCTCCCAAATTGAGGAGAGAAGCTTTGTTAGGGCTTAAGGAAATTTCCAGTGTGATTTCTCCATAAGCCTTCTGAATAGAACTGCTTTGGCAAATCTTCCAAAATGAGCTTGTTACAAGAATGCCTAATTGAAATGCTGTGTGAACAGCATGAATTTTGTATGAGCGTGCTTGGACATGGAAAGGGTTACAAAAGCAGTTGGATGATTTTTGACACGGGAAAAATCAAGCTCTGAAGGATGGAAAAAACAGAAGCCATTGATCAGCTCTGAGCAGTGCTATCTGTCAAATGTTATCTTAATTTGAGCTGTAGTTACCTATGGCCTTGCACAAGATTAGTTTTGCAAAAGCTTTTTGTTTCCAAGTAATAGGACTTCTCTGCTGTTTTGGTACCAACTCAGTCTATTAAGGGGCTACCACCAAACTTCCTTGTTTAGATGCTTAATAGTTCATAATAAAACAGAAGTGAGTAAGTTTTCAGGAATGTTTGTTAATGATTATTTAGTTGTCTTGTCTGGTTTATGCTAGTGGGTAGTCCTGTTTAATAAGGCATTAAACCTCATGGGTGGGGAGGCATTTAGACAAGCTCTAGATACTTTCAGCTGATAGCTGAGCTGACTTTGCAAGTTAGTTCCCTATAAACCTTCCTAACCTTGACTATAAAATTGCGAACAAAGTGAGTTAGGAACAGAATAACTTCTTTTGAAAGTATTCTAGATACATTCAAAACTTGATTGTAGCCTTAAAATTTTGTGGTGTACTTTGCCCTGAGACTGCTTCAAATGTGTTTGTGATGCTTCATTCATCTTAGGCCCAAATGTAGCTCTTACAGGCAGCTTAAGATGCCTTAAGATGTAGCTTAAGATGCTTGTGCTTGCTTGACAAGCTATGCCAAGACTATATTGAATTGCTCTCATGTAAGCTGTAAACTGATAATTACTGCAAAAACCTACTTGATGTTGGTGGCGGACCTCAACACTGAGAGTCTACTCGTTGAAATCTAGTATCTGTGAGGGAAACAGGCCATCAGATGCTCCTGTGAGCCTAGTCTGAGTCACATGAGTGTTATCTAACTGTAGGGTGTATGTGTTTGCAGAAGGCATTCTCATCCTGATAGTCAAACCCTAGACACTTACAGCAGAGGCGTAGGAAACCCGTGCTAGGTACAAGTACTTAAAATAGCCATGCATCAAGGAAGTTTATTGTTAGTAGAGCTGGAAGAATGTGCTGCTTATAGTGGCCTATTTGGAGAAGCTTTGTAAAAGATTGGAGGGTAGTACTGATACTGAGTACTAAATATGGGCACAGTCTTGACTCTTCTCATATCTGATTAATATTGAATGGGGCCTGTCTGCCTTGCTGAAGGGATAGATATGCTGTAGCTGGGAATGGAAAATTCAAGTAGCTTGAAGGTATTTTTTTCCCCATCCTGAGTCCTGATTTAGACTCATTTTGGAACCAAGCATCTTCACATGCTGGCATCTTTAATGACTGACCTATGTTCCTTGTAACTGCTTGAAATAGACTATGATAAAGTATCTGAGTGTGTGATTTATCTTGAAGTAACTTTTAGATGATTTCCTATATAGCTTTAACAGAAATAGTGGTGTTTAGTTGTGCCTGGCAAAAAGTGACCTTAGAGCTAAGACTCAGGTATGGAATTTCATGTTGGTGCTTATACGTGTGCTAGTTGTCAGCTGAGAACCTATAGTACAGATTAAAAGAACTTTGCAGAACAGGTGATGGTGCTGAATGTTTTAAGTGAGGCAGGGGTGCTTAATAGAGAAAAAAAAGACTACAGGCTGAGTGATAAACTTGTCATTAGTTTAAACGGTAACTTGGAACAAAATAAGTCATTCTAGAATGAATGAATGAGTTCTTAGTGTTTCTAAATGAGCCTTGGCAGCAGCTGTATAAACATTTTTCCTGGTGTGAAACTAAACTTCTCAATTACCTTCTCCCACCAGCCATCTCTTCCACAAGAACTGTATTGACCCTTGGCTCCTGGAGCACAGGACATGCCCCATGTGCAAATGTGACATACTCAAAGCTTTGGGCGTTGAGGTAAGTCGGTGTCCTTTGCTAGCAGCAAATGCCCTGTGGTGACAGCATATGAGCTGTTTTATGCTGCCTCTAGAATACAGATAAGCGCAGACCTTGTGTGTCAGCTGTGGGATGCTATGACTAATGGTGGAGCGTGGGCCTGTTGGTGAAGCCTGCAGCTGACGTGGTCTGAGCTGATATCTAAAGCCTCGGGCAAAATGACAGCCTAAGTTGGTGGCTACGTGTGCCTGAAGAATTGCTCTTAGTTTGCAGTTACAGGTGTTTCTCAAAGCTTAGATGTCTTTGATAATAAAGATTGCCCTTGAAACCGGCTTCTTTTGAGTTAGAAAGTACCCAGAGTCCTTGAAGAGAGGCTCGGTTAGTACATGTGGCTTTTGGGGAGCCATGTGACTTCCTAGGATACACAAGAAATGCCAGTGTGATCTGTCAGTGCTCATGGTGCCAAGTGCTGAACAATACTGTTGCTATTGCCTACCATGGCCTGGACCAGCTGAATTGCATGCCAGAAGCCTTGGGGGGAGGTGGAGAACTGCGCTCAGTGAAAGGATCTTCCTGATACTGGGCAGGAAAAAGGGAAGAGCTGAACCTCCCACTTTAATTAGGCAGTGACTGGCTTTCACTCAGTAGGCTGGAGGTTTGCAGGAAAGCTTTTTTCAATTTTAGATATCTACCTGGCCAAAAGTCTACTAGATTTCAGTCTCTGCAAGCACTGCCCTCTTGGAAAGATGCCTCTTCCTACAGAGCTGTAACTTGATTATTTTGCTTCCCTTTCACAAAGGCGGATATAGAAGATGGGGCAGAGTCTGTGCAAGCTACGGTATCCAGTGAAGCATCAAATGTCACTTCAGTTAATGAAGAGGATAGTAATAGTGAGACTGCATCGTCTGGATATGCTTCTGTACAAGGAGCAGATGAATCTGTTCTGGAAGAACACGCACCATCAGAAAGTGAGTAGTATATTACTTCACATGGTTTGTTAGGTTATGTTATGCTTTTGTTGAATATGCTATAAATTAGTTATTTTTCTTTGAGTAGCATCTAATAGTGCTTGAACTATTAGTGCTTGTTTAGTCCTTGTTTTTCAGAGTAATCTTAACCGTCTGTTTTGAAGCAGTTGGCATTTATACTTGCTAGCTGTTCTCTACTGAGGTACAACCTGAACTTATTAAAAGCTAAACCCTAAGAAAAGAGGAGTTGAAAACCAGACTCTATTTAAAGGCCAAAGGGGTTTTTGAAGATGTCCCACTTCTGGAAGTTATATACTAGAAAAGCAAGTGCTGCCTTGCCACTAGGTCTGTCTGCTTCAAGCAGTTAATTACTTGCAGAAAACTTCTGGGGAGTCAGTCTTGCACTAGTATACATGATGAAGAATAGAAATGGCAAATAGTGCACACTGAATTTCAAATTTTGCAAAGGCTGAGTCATCTTTGAATGCTTTCCCAGAACTTTCACTGAAAAAGACTGAAAAATTCCCTGAATTTCACTGAAAAGTAAGCACTAGGAAAAAAAAATTGAATGCAAGTGTTCTTGTTTAAAAAGATAAAGTATTAAAAAAGCTAGGTTTTTCTACTGCTTATTTTTGCCAAGTGCTCAGTGCTGCTGTTGATACTAAGTGTAAAGAAACTAGGTAAACAGACAAAAGCAAGTGTAGTTCTCCCTTGATCGTAGAATGCCTTTAGGAAGAACACCAAGGGGTGACTCTTACAGAGGTGGGCAGCAGATATTTTGATTGTCTGATTAGATTTCCTACTAGAACTGGCCTTAGATGATAGGAAAGCATAGGGTTTGCTGCCACCTGTGGGACATCCTGCTCCT
>JAVCKT010095972.1:0-13924 GCA_032273925.1 Rhynchotus rufescens
TCTGAGAAACGCCTGCGTGTTAAATGAAACACAACCGTTGGTCTGAGGAAACAGGATGTCCCAAGGGAGACACTCGGTGCTGGTTCAACTGTGTACACTGCCTTTTCTGAGCGATCCTATCACAACCCTACAAACACAGGCAGCATAAAAATGTGCATATTTGACATTATCCATCTGCACTGATTTCTCCCTTTATTTGTAGAGGGCAGAACGCGTTCTCCCTGCACACAGTTAATACAGGTATAAGCCCCAAACTGTTTGGGACTTAGATCTGAACAATCAATGGACTGCATGCCTTCTGTTAGGCTTAGGATACAAAAGGAAGAATTGACCTTGCCTTTAGTCTGGTTTTACAGAGTCTTCACACAGCATGTTTGTGGGGAGGCACTTTCATTTCTGTTCTTTATTCTACTTGATTGCTTGGAGGTCATCCTGAAACGATACCTCATTCATTTTGGTCTTCCTCTTCTTGGCTGTATATACAACTTCAAGGGCAAAAGGCAGTTGTAACCTAGTAAGTGCCCTCTTACTCTGGTGCTATTAGATATAACATTTTTCTTTTCAGTTTACCCATACACTTAAACTTACAAACTCTTTTTATGGGGCTAATTTCACGAGTTTACCACTTAATCTCCTCCTATCTATGGATTTCAGCTGCCAGCAAAAATGCTTCCAGCAACACATTAACTTCTGCACCAGTATCCAACTAAAAACTGGACATCTGGTGTTAGTGGATTTCCTGACAAAATCAGGGATGCATCTTCTGGCGAGGTCTGCAGTCTCTCCCACAAGCATCTAACTGACCATGGTTTCACATATTCTCATCTGCTAAGGACGTCTTGGTTTGGGCTAAAATGTCACAACACACAGTGCTCCAAATACTATTCTCATTTGATGCTGATTCAGTTTCAAATTCATTTTCCCCCCAGTTCTCAGCTTGTAGGAATTTAAAATATTGCACTACCAAAGCATTCTTTTGTAGACTTGATTTTGAATGGGACAGTTTTCAATTCCAAATGGGCATTTCCAAATTTCCCAAATTCCCAACATTCTATCTCCATAGCCGCTATGGATTCAAATCACAACCTTTGCTCTTTCAGTCTATTCAGTTGCCACTACCTCTGCTTTACAGATTACTTTTTGATGCTGGTTAGAAAACTAACTCAGAGAGAGAGAGAAACAAAAAGAAACAGAAAGTGGGTAGTTTTCTGTTGGTCAGCAGTGACTGAGCAGGCAAGGGCAGTAAGGGCAGGTGAGGCTGCCACAGAGGCCACAGGAGCAGCCCCTGGCTAGTGGGGCTGCCTGCACCCCTGGGCCCGTGCCTGCACTTCCTCCTCGTGGACAGCAGCTCAGGTATGCCAATTTTAAGGGAATCTCAAAGTAGTTTCCAATTATCCTTCCTTTATCCATGTGTCAGTTAAATGCATGAACTATTTCACCTATCAGAGCTATCAAATTCGCTAAATGGTGGCTTAGAAAATGTTAAGCAACAAAACACGTTCTCCAATGAAAGCAAATTCACCCCCTTTATGAACACACAAGCTTCCACCTCTCTCTGGTAATAAAGGTGATCACCTCGGTCTTCCCTGCTGCTTTCAGATGGGATAGTAACAGGTTTTTACATGCTATTTTCCCCCTAGTATGTAATTTCCTATAGTTAAAGAGTTTAATGCAATGCATCCTGCCCTGGCAGTAAGCAGAGCTAACAGCATGGAACTGTCCTAGGGAGAGCCTCTCACAGAGAGCAGAGCACAAACACAGGCCTTAGAAACCCACAAACTTTAAAGCTATACATTTGCTCCGGGATTACCAGTAGGTGGTATCTAACTCAGCAGCTCGCGTATGACATTTCTTTGTAGACTTAAGCACTTGTTACATACCACAAAAGGTTGCTTTAGACTCCTTTCTCAACAGCAACCACGCTGACACTGATCCACGACACTGAAAACGCTGGATTTTGGTGCTCACTACCTGTCACTCGTCCCTTGCTACATACAAAGGAAAAAATAATTTGCAAAATTTGCCGGTAACTTAATGACAGGTTTTAAAATTATGTATGAAAAAAAGAGACGCTTTGCATTTATACACCACTAGAGAAACAAGGACTGCCTTCCAAGTCCTCCCTGGCCAGTGTGCATGGGCTGCTGCTCGCCTCGTGCTCCAGCCCCTGCCCAGCGCAGGCAGGCGATGCCTTCTCAGCACCGAGAATGACCTGGGTTCATCTCAAATCAGAGCTGCCCCGATACTGCCCTGTGAATCAGGCCCATTTTCTTCACCGGGCAAGTAGGATGCAACCTGACTGCCTCTGGGACCTGGCTCCTGGAAGAAGCCATGTTTTTTGCCAGGAGTTAGCTCTTCTAAGGAAGTCTATGTTTAATGCTTTCACTAAATGGGGTGGATCCCCAACAAGGGCTGCGAGGAGTGACATTGGAGCCCTCGCAACTTCTCTGGGCAACCTGTTCCAGAGCCCTGCTACCTCAGAGTGAGGAGGTTTTCCCGGTGTATCTATAGGAAAAGTAATGGCTGAAGCAACTTCTGTGAATGACTGTGAAATGAGAGCATTCCCTTCTAGAGAGAGGCCGCTGGAAAGCATCAGAATAAGCTAACGGATTCCAGAAGTCAACAAATTCAGGGAGGAGGAAGAAAGAGCTTCTTCAAAAAATAAATAACCGAAAGAAAAATGTGAAAATATTAAGTGATTCGGACTATATTAAAAGAAATACACAAGAGCAAATACCACATGGAAGAAAGATAGGAAGCACAATATAAGGCTACCCCAGCTGCATTCAAATTTCCTCAGTAATCTAAGAAAAGGAAGTAACAACAAAAATAACTGAGTATTAAGGAACACCACAAGGACATAATAACAAAATCAGAGCGCAAAATCAGAATGGTGCAAGTGCAAAGGACATGAATAAGGTAGCAGAGCACACTTAGTTTCCCCAAATAGATACAGTTCTATTATTAAAAGGGAAAAAAAGCATATAGGAAAAAAAATGTAGAGAAGCTTGAAATTTGGATGCCTGCTTTGCTTCCCGCTTCAGAAAGTAGGACAAAAAAAAGAACCGCTACTTAAATACGGCAACAGGAGTAGTAACAGTTACAGGAAACACCTTGAAGAATATTTTGGTAAGACAGCTGTATTACAGGTGGGAGGGCTGGAAGCCTTTCCCTCTGAACCTGGAAGAACCAAAGAAAGGTAAGACTAGGACGCATCTTTGGAAAGGGGAAAAAGGAAAGGCCCATGGGTTTACAGAATATGAAGAAACAATCCTTAGCCCCCCACAATTTTAATTTTTAGGATCAGACAAGCCATAAGCAGACCGTTGACTTTATTTTTTAAGAATAGATCACATTAATTCTCCTCTAATAGAATAAAATTTTATATAAACTATTTTATATAAATAAAAGGTGTGCTACTACTTTTGCTTTTCTAAACACTGTGGTCCAACAAGGTGACACTCAAGCATCTGGTTGAATCAGAGACGTTCCCTTCCCAAATGCTGCTGTGCTGACCCCTGGCAAGGATCACCCCATTGCTTTGCGGCCTGCTCTTCACTCAGGGCAAGCTCTTTGCAGGGAACCAAAGCGAGAGAACTCGAGGAATTTCCCTACAAACCGATGACAAGCAGGTACTCGGGAGGGCATGCCGGCAGAGGGAATTTGCGCGCAGGCAGCTTCATGCTGCAAGGCTTCCCGCGCAGGCAGGCTCCCCACGTGGCCGCCATGGGTCAGCCCCATGGGTCAGCCGCACGCGGCGTGGTAACCGCGTCCCAGCAGCTGGCGAACGGCTGCCAGCCCCGTGGCACCTGCCTGCGAGCGCCGGCACATCTGGCCGAGCTGCTGGAAGGCTGCAGGCGCCTGCCTGCCACGTCTCCCTCCGGCTGATAGAGACGTGCTGAGCAAACAGCTGGGGGGAGCCTCTTGCTGCTCCCCAGGCTGGATCGAGGCCAAGAAGGATTAGCCAAGATCCCCAGCGTACTCACAACAACTCCATTCAGTCACGGCTCCGGAAAAGCTCGAGCGCCGGGCTACAACCTGCAGTCCATGCACGGCAAGCCTGCTGAGCTTCCAGTCTTCTCTCAGCCTGCTCAGCGCACACGTACAACCCAAACACACATATTTTACATTCTCACAGATAGTCTGCATTGACTCCAAAATGGAAGTTACAGAGAACATTTTCTTTTGAAAAGTCATTAAAAAATATAATTTCAATCTTCTCACAATTTTTCTTTTTTTTATGAGAATACACTCCAGACAAAAGGAATTTCGTCAGGAGAGAAAGATATTTGCGAATCTAGTTAACAAGCAGACACTCCACAAAAAGCAAAATAGTAATGGTAGAAACCCTGCAGCTGCGAGGCCATCCTGCCAAGAGAGCAGCTAGGGAACTTTAATGCTGCCTGACCCAACTGCTGCTTCTTGCTGCTCTTCCACGCAAGGAAAGCGGGAAAAGAGGGCTGACAGTACTGGATTCCATGCTGGCAACTGATATTTGGTGGCAAAACTGCTAACAGTCTTCATTTTGTCCCCCTGCTAGCCAGCCGGTTGCCTTTTGATGGAGCAAGCGATCCAGCGGTGCTTGGGATCAGGAGCTGCGGCCTGCACGGGCGGGCTGCCGCGGCGCCGTGGCTCGGAGCCCCGGCCGAGCGGGAGCCTCGCTCCGGCCACGGGCGCCTTTTGCAATGCCAGGCCTTGGCGCCCGCTCCAGAACGGGCTGCGTGCGGGTGGGGTGTGGGAGCCAGATGGGCTCCGGGCAGCCGGGCGGGCGCCAGGGCTGCTGCTCCCACAGGCCGGGTGCCCAGCTCTCAGCACGGCTCCGGGCAGCTCCACCGGAGCCGCTATGGAGGCAGGTGTACAAGCACCACATCCCCCGGGGATAACGGGCAGCAAGGAGGAGCTGCACTTAGCTTGTGACCAAGAGGAAATGGAGACGGAAGGCAGCAGTGTGGACTCAAAGCATTAGAGTTAAAAAATGCTCGAGAGCTTTTTTTCTTTTTTTTTTTTGCTTTTGCCACAACTGCAGGGTGGAGGTAGCTTTGCTAAGGAGAGTTTCAGAACACATTTTCCACGATTTGATCAGTGCTAAGGCATTTTATGTAAACATCCTCTGTAAAAATAGCACAAAATTCTAACACTCTGTTCTCTGATGCACTCAGGAATAGTTTATTTAAATACAAATACTACTCTGCCCATTGCATCGGTTCAACCTACTGTTTGAGCAGTACTTCCAATTTCTCCTCAGTGACATTTTCAAGGATTTTGATCAAACTATTTCTTCAGAACACAGGGAAGTTCAGCAAAAAGACTCGCACAACTTTCACAGATTTTTCACTTCCGTGTTAAATATGAATATTTATATTCCATAAATATTTGTCTTTAAGAAGCCATTGACATACTACTCAAAACAGAGAAAGACACCCGAGTTATTTTCATGGCGTTAAAAGATCTGATCTCCAGCCAGGAGGCTGTGCGCATACACACTGCAGTGGATTTGCTATCCCATGTTCCACGCACTGTCTTGGCCATCTTTACTTCATTTGCTGTTTGCTACCAGGACAAAAAAGGCATCTTGAGTTCTTGAATTCTTCCAGCACTCCTAGGAACAGAGTCCAAAGTAAGCAACAGTCTGCAGGGCATCACAGCTCTGTATTTGAGAGCAGGAGATCTGCCTTGCTGAATTTCATTTAAAATAAGACTTGCAAGACACCTAAACTTTAAACTCTTTTGAACTGCACCTGCAGAAGCAAGGGAAGAGACAACGTTTTGACTGTTTCTCCTCCAGACTACCAGCCTTTATCTTTACTTACTAAGCTGCATTGAAAAGTTAGTACTACTGGAAGAAAAAAATACTTAGAGACTCTTTAAGAGTTACTGTACAAGTTGCTTCAAGTATTATCTGACAGAGAAAGCTAGGAAGTCTCTCACTCTTTCCATCAAACTACATTCTTCTCTTTACCATTTTACATTTCACATACACAAAACAAGCAAAAAACCTATAATTCCCCAATTTCATGCCTTACACACATAATTATCTGGAAAGGCTGGATGCATAGGGATTTTTCACAACCACTTAAATTTGACAAGGCATTACGATCAAGCAAACATGAAACTATAATCTTATGTTATATAAAAATTTTAAATGCTAAATTACAAAATTATATATTAAGCTATAAACTCAGCATGTATATGCTTTTCCCAAATAAACGTCAATTCAAGTTACTGAACAATTGCAATCTTTCTTTGAGTGCAGAAAATTATGTTAAACTTGCCATCAATAGCATTAAAAAGGAAAAAAAGACAATGGAAAAGGTCACATCTGATTCATTAGTGAAGTCTCCAGTATTTTGTATTAACTGTTTCCTTGAGTCCCTAAATGGCACTCAAAAATGTTCAGTCCTCACAACAAACACAGTTTAAATCTGTGGGTTTACAAATCACCATCCTTTCTTCGCAAAATGACAATAAAATCAATTATGAAACAGACTTAGCAAAAATCTTTGGTGCTTGACGGGAATTTTGTGCGAGTCACACCAAAACATGGTTAATGGTGACAACGCTTCTCTCCTTCCTTCCTTCAGTTCCAAGGATACCCAGCAGCATGTGGATGGAAATCAACCTCTGCACAGGGTGATCTCGTACAAGACATCAAAAAAATCTACCTTATTCTCAATTTATCCTGGGCCCTGTATAAGCCATAAAAACCTGAGACTGAACACAGATAACTGACAAAAGTAATTCCACTCGCGATTCCTCTCTAGAAGCAGCAAGTTATTGCCACCTCTGCTCTTTTTCCAGGATAAAACACACTAAGCAAGATCAGGCAAGCAGGAGGGTGCACCAGAGGAAAAGGATATCTGTAAAGGGCAAGGATTCTCCGCACTTGGAGGCCTTCAAGACAGCTCAGTTAGACAAAGTTGAGCTTTTGGTTGACCTGATGGCTGCTCCTGATGGTCCCACTGAAAGCAGAAATTGGGACTATGTGACCTTCAGAGATGCCTTCTAACCAACCCTTCTGTGATACCAGGAACTGTTTCCAAAGAGCACTATGAGAGATACTATGAACTACCGGCTCCAAAGAGCATATTTGCTCCATATTTACACCCTGGAAAAGGATTTCCCAAAAGGCTACACTCTGAATACCTTTCGAATCTGTCTCAAAGTTAGAAGAGACAGGCCTTCTAGAGACTCCATTAGCCCAGGAAACCCTGCTGAACACAGCTTTACACACCAGGTATAATGTACTCCCCAAATTACTAGTGCTTGACTTGGTTCTGTGAGGATTTAGAAATATATTAATTACATTTTTAAGTTTCATTTTATTACTATATTGCAAGGAGACAGCTTGTCAGCACAGCATTAGTGCTTCACAGTCGTGGATTTCGCTGTCCAAAAGTGTACCCTATTTCAGTCCCTGCTCAGCAGGGTTTTATTACAGGGCTGTAGTCAAGTCCTGAGATTACATTTAATATTAAAGTATTTATAAACCTGTATTAATAAATATTTTAACAAATAAGTATTTGTGGCAGATTTTAGTACAGCACAGTTAGTCAAAACACTATCCATAACACCTTCTACAGGTGCGCTTAGTATCATATATAATATATACTATTCATGCCTGTAACTTATTGAATAACAGGCATTATTTATTTATTCACCCTCTATAAGCAATTTATAAACATACTCTTACTATAAAACATGAGAGGCTTGACTTCACTGAAATCTTTATTTGCACACAAAATATTCTGCAACATTTTCTCTGCTGCATTAAGAACTAAGGCTTTTTTATAAGAATTTAACAGTAATACACATTTTGTGATATAAAATACAATTACACAGTATAACCTATCATTTATTGTTAAATCCGGTAATATGTAATGGATTTCCCAGAAATTAATGTGAAATGGTGAAATTCCCCTGTAAATGAAACTAAATGAAACTAGAATCATGACTACATTACACAAAAGAAGCATTTTATCCCCACGTTATTCAGCTGTGAGATAAACCTAGGTTTTGACTTTGAGCATTTAACTACTCAATTTTGCGAGCAAACAAAGTGCTACCCAAGCCTAAATTCTCCTGAAAATCCCACTTCCTCACTCAGTGATCTGTACCTACCAAGATCTTTATGTACTTAGCTGACTGATTGACACCCATATAATATTTACGAAATTCTCATACATTCTCATTGCCTCAACACTGAACTACAATCAGTTGATGTTTTTCTTTTTGTTTTTTTACGCACTGTTTGAGAAGTCTGTACTCTTTCCTTCAGTACCTTACAGAGACAGAAGCTCCATGCCATAGTGCTCCCCTGCAGAAAAAAATGAATGCTGCAAAGCCTGCACAATTATTCCCTTATTTCTCCAGAATTCACACAGAGGTTGGAGAGCCTTGGAAGTGCTCTGTTTTGAGGTGATCTTCTTGGCCAGAACTGTGTAGAATCTCTTCTTTGCTCTTGTCATAAGCACTCAGAATTTTAGAAGATTCATTTACTTAACTATTCCCTCATTTGTGAGGAAAATAAAAAAGCTTCTAATGTAGACTTTGGAAAGAGTACTGCACATAAAAACATGAATGTCAATATCCACATTTGCAGACTAGTTGGCAGGCTATAGATGCTGAAAATTTGGCATTCTAAAGATGCTGAAAAAAATGAAAACTTTCTTAACAGAAAACATGCTTTTTAAATAACATTGGGAGACGTAAGCTCTACTTGTAAACAAAATTCAAGGACTGTTTTTGGACAGGTTTTAATATGCCAGTCAGATTTTTGTTTTACACTGTGCTAAGCATCATCCAACTAGTCTGACGAATGAACTGATGGTGTGGATGTTAAAGGTCAGAAATTGCTTATAAGATTGAGTTAATTATTTCCAGCATGTCAAAATTCCCTTTCCCTTCCCTCAAATAAAATGCATGTCCATACAAACTACAGTTTATGAACTTTATCCGTTATGGAATAGTAATTCTCATAATCCACTGCACCTAGACCTGCTTCCCTAGCAGCAAACCTAAACCTACTGCTAAGTGAGTGGATGGAGCACGAAGCCCGAGCAGCCGTGGCACTCTGTGTATCCCACGTAGCAGCCCTTGGCTACTACGTAAGGGTGCTCTCACGTGTCTCCGTGGGATTGAAAACCTGTGGAAAACTGGAACCAATGTTGTCTATCTTTGCAAGCATGTTGTGTCAGAGAAAAAAAAAACAAAATATAAGGCCCAATGCAAAAAAACGCCTGGACCTCAGAAAGAACAGGGCATGGCCTCTTAACTCCTTGTTCCCAGCAACCTGCATTCATTAAGGAGAAAGACACAGCATCAGAGGAAAATAAAATCCATAAACAAAGACTCACTGTATAAAATTAATTCATGTAGCTCAAAATTACCCATCTATTTTAAGTCAATTAGAAACCATAAATCGCAGCCAAAGCTGCTCTTTGTACATGTGAAAAATTCCTCTCTTAAATAATAAAATGTCCTTTTCAGATCTAAATTATGCCTTCTGTATGCCATCTCACATAATGCAAAAGCAAGAACAGTGGGGGAAAAGAGCCGTTGCTCATATGAAGTTCACAGGAGAGTTGACAAAGGCACTATATAATTTGAATAAAAGAGAAGAGGAAGCATAAATTCCATAAATGAAGAGAGACTACCAGGCTTAAGTTAAGAAAATACACATTTGGTAAGATATATGAGGGAATGCTAAAACTCAGCAAAGACAAGGAAAGGTGCACGTGCGCCTGCAGGTACTGCAGGAACGTGCCAAAGGTGGAGCACAGCCCCTGAGCAGAACCCCGGGCTGACACACAGCACGCTGGGGCAGGTAGGACCCATGGTCGGAATGTGGACTCCACGAGACAGGGAAAGCAGGAAAGCGGCACCCAAGGGAGCTCAGGGAGCAAACGCTGCAGCAGCAGCAGCAGCAGCAGGGAATGCCACACTGTGCCGTGACTGTGCTGAGCTGCAAAGCACAAGTCACACAGGCCAAGAGCAGAAGGCTAGTGGATTTTAGGAGCTTCACTCAGAACCTGTAATGCAGGGGAATAGATGGGTTTTAAGAACACTGCAAAGAAAGAAGGGTCCCTATGATAGCAGTATTTCTGAAATGTCCTGCTTCCAAAATGAATTCAAAGATACCAGGATAGATGTTGGCTGCATCTTCATTAGTGTGGTGGTTCAAAGGAGCTGTGCTATCCTGGAGCAAGTCCCCCAAGCAGCCTCACTAACCAAAGCTTTAGATCACAGAGCAGTTTCGGTGGATAAATTATATTACTTAGGCAAATCTAAATGCAAAGCTGTACTCTGAGCATTGGAGAACACATTTTACGTAACAGTCTAAATCTCAGGTACTTCAATCTTCATTAAGTCCTTCACTAAGGACTTTCAGGGGACCAGACATAAATTTTACATATGGTCTCATGGAATCTTTTAGAAAATATTTCTAATGAGAATCCTGCAGTTTGCCCACCTCTCTCCAGACATGCAATAGTCACAAGCCACAAAGAAATACACCTTTCATAGAAGATGCTTCTAAGGAGCTGTGGTTGCCTGAGGACATCACTCATTAGGGCTGCGTTTAAGCCTCACAGGAGTAGGGCCTCTTGATGGGGAGCTGGGCCTTGATGGTCTTAACTTCTACTTAGGCCTTTTACTACGGCCATCTAAGAATCACAAGGGCTGTTTTCAGCACCCAGATCTGTCACGGCCAACAGTGATCCTTGCAAGAGCAAGGATTGCTTCATAAAGCCCGCACCATACGATGCCCATCTCCGTACGCCGCGGCTAAGGACCCTGTCGGTGCACAGGAAGATGATCCTGGCTGTTATCACCAGGATCACACATTTCCTGTAATGTGGTTTTGAAGGAGAGGTGAGAGCGCCATGCTGGCCAACTGCTGCAGGGCTCAGCCCAGCTGCGACTTCCTCCTCCGCACACCCGGGCGTGCGAGAGGCCCAGATCTCCAGCCACGCTGCCTCAGCTCCCACAGACGGGCGACTCCCGCCTGCCTCTCACGCTGCCCTTCCACAGCACCCTGAGCGTGCCGGGGGCCCACAGCCCCTTCGCTCCCACACGCCAGCACATCCCAGCACTCACCACGTGCTTGCTCCCGTCTCTGCCCTGCCCGGACACAGGGGTTGGAGACCAGGTTCCACCAGGGAGAGCAAGGGACATCCACAGGCCGACTCGCGTTCGCATCAAGCGCAGGGCGGGCAGCCCCGGGGCTCAGGCCCTCGCCCTCGTTTGCTCACGGGGGCAGGAAAAGCACCAGGCAGCAGCTACCAGGTTTTTAGCTGCCTCTTTTTTTTTGGGGGGGGGAAAAAAGGCAAAAGAGGTTTTGTTCCCCATTTTCCTTGTTTTCCACCCCTTGTGCCCTTGTCCTCCACTTGCATCTTGTTTCCTAGTCCCACCCGCCCCGACCTCTCACATTTTGGTATATTCTATAACTTGTGGAGGGGCTGTTTAACAGTAACAACATCTATCAAACTCTTAGACAACCTATGAAGTAGATGTGAATTTAAACATCTTTTAATAATTAGAAGTGCAATAACTCATGGAATAGGGATGATATCATCTTGAAATGGTTATTGCCATCCTGGAATCCTGAAAGATAATACAAAAAAAGTTCCTATTATTGATCTCTCATGTTAGCTCTTGATTTCAATGTCAAATTTAATCATTTAACATACTATCCTAAACTGAGTAGTAAGTTCTCTCAATGCATCTGTTCTATGTATTTGTGGGTATAACTTCCTAAAAAGCTCTTTTCAGACCCAAATGGCAGCTCTATAGGCAGTTGCTCTTCTCTTTCATGCAGGTTCTCTCACATCTGGAGATAAGAAAGATTTACCCTCCAAAGTGCTTCTTACATGAAATCCTTTCCATTGTGTGGGGTGCTAACTTTACAACAGCATGATTGAACTTCAAATATAGAAAGCTGGAACTACAGCCTAGCATGAAACACTTGATAACAACTGGTTCTACCAAGCACTCTGCTTTTCCAACCCTCAGTGCTGGTTTTGACCTGCAATGTAACAAAATGGTGACCACCTCCCAGCTGCTCTACACAGGCTAAAGGGTTAGTTAACGCTTGGACGTGACCGTACCTTTCATACAAATACACACACAAACTTCATCTATGTGTCTATCTATCTATATCTAGTTTTGCTGATTTTCCCAGTGGCCAAGTTGCTACCGTGCTCGCTCGTGTTGTGCAGCAAAGCAGAGCTTAATTCCTGCTCTAGTTATTTCCCTCCCCAGGGCTTCCATGAATATGAGGAATGAAATCACGTGGACTGTGATCTTGTCACATCTCATAAGCAAAGCAAGATTTGGCCTGGTCAGTACTAGGTTAGGAGATCTCTAAAATACGGTTGAAATAACTCTGAAACAGGCATGCTCTTTGTACGCTGAGTTGAAGCCACTAAATACAGCTCCTGTCTTACATACTCCTTTCCTCCAAATGATTTCTTGTCTTGCTTTTCATGTTCAAGAAGGACCAATGGATAGACTAGCTGTACAAATGGCAAAGAATAAGGTGTCAGGAGCACTGTTTATTTCTTGACTCTACAATTTACAGTAGTCCAAAAGAAATTGCTAAGGAAACACATTCTGCAAAATAAAACCACCTTATTACATTAGGATTTGCAAAGAAGAAAAAAAATAGTCAAAAAATTCCCAATGAAGAAGTCAACAATTAAAAGTAAGGTCATTTTTACTAATGCTGGGCTTCTTAACACTACAGATAGTATTAAATTAATCCAGGAATCACCCAGAGAAACCCCAGCACAGACCAGACTGCAAATAGAGCTCTGGCATGCTTGCTCTAGGGCTTCCCAGTGGTATCAGTCACCTTGGGGCACAGAGACTGACAATGCAAAATAAAAACAACTCATCTAAAATTACTGTTATAAAGTACAACATAGAATATCTCAATAAAAATGTACAAAAAGCAGCTGCAACCTAGGGGTAAAACATGGAATCTTTGTCATTAAAAGGCCCCTGTGTTTACAGCAGTACAATGGCAAGTTTCCAAACAGGCTATAGTTATCAAGAAAAAAACCTCCATGGGGCTCAGAAAAATACAGAAACAAACATTTTTTACAAGTGCTTTGAAAAAACTGGAGCACATGCATTAAATTGTATCCTCAAAACTAAACAATGATTAATGTCTAAAAAGGGAGAGGTAGCTACTCAATCTCAGGGAGAGGCAGTGGTGTTCGGATTAAATAAATATATAAATAAAGCACTGTTTTAGATGCCAGATTTATAAGCGTTCAGCTACTGGAAGGTTCAAGCTCCCTGAAGGAATAGTTGGGTGGTGAAGAGCTGCTGTAATGGGTAGTGTAGAGCTGCTGTAGACTTGCCAGTACATACTTGTATCCAGCTGGTCCCAATTAATAGGATACATCCTGGTGGTTGTTGGCAGCCTTCAAGCTGCTCTAACTTATGCCACAGACCAGACTGGCAACCAGAGGACTCCAGAAAAGGTTCTGCATAGATGGCACAAAGTCACCTCCCAATCTGCAGAACTGCATCGGATAGAGAGCTAAATGGGTATGAATAAGGGGAATATAATGTATTATCATATACTTATAAAACAAAGGCAATACTGGAAAAAAAAGGGTAATATGGACAAATTAAATTGCATTTGCTGTTGTGTATAATTCTCACTTAAAATGAGCATTATTTCACCTCTCTTCTCTCCAGCCCCTTCAGAGAGATCTCCAGGTTATCTGCTGGAATCTCTACATTTCAATAGGACAAACTAACTTAGGCCTAATCGATAGCAAGCTCAACAACAATGTTCTCAAATTCAGAGACATCATTTACCTAGTGATCTGAACAGAATTACAATTCTTAAATAGATTATTATTTTTAATGAACAGAAATTGTCCCACCAAAGAAAAAAGAACTTTATAGCCTT